>PVJX010000414.1:0-86515 GCA_004027295.1 Dolichotis patagonum
GGAGGGGAAGGGAGAGAGACAGAGTTAAGAGGAATGTAAGCCAAGAAAGGAGTGTGGGAGGGGAATATGGTCCCCACTGTGTCTGTCCAGGGGCTCTGAGGCAGCTCCAGGGGATCCCCATGACTCCACCACCCCAGAGCTTCTTTTCCTGCAAGTCTGCAGCCAGAAAGGAAGGCTCAGGACCTCTGACAGCCAGGAACAAGAAGTTCCTTCTCTTTGCCCCGTCCTGCCCCCCAAAGCAGCTGTAGCCTGGGCCTTTAGTCTTTCCTGCTTCCTCTGGTCTTCAAAAGCCAGAGCATAGGGATTGATTGCCTAGTGACTCACAGCCAGGTCAGGTTGCCCCTCCTGGGAAAAGCCTGCCTTCCTGTAAAGAAGGAGCGCCCTCTGCAGGATGTCAAGAGCAAATGCAGGTTCCAAGGGAAGGAGGTAGGTCATTCAGAGGCTGCACCTTGTGACTGTGGAGGGCCACAGGTCCTAAGAGGTCCTCTGGTGTGGCTTCTTGGGTTAAAGAATAAACAACAAAGAGGCACCTGGCTCCTGAAGTGTCTTCTGGCCATGATGGTTAATTCTAGGTGTCAAGTTGACTGTATTGAGGAAAACCTTGACATTTGTAGGGCATTACCTGGCTGTGTGTGTAATGGTGTCTCGCAGAGATTAGCATGAGAGTCTGAACACACTTGGTGGGGATAACCTACTCTCAGTGTGGACGGGCACCATCTAGTTAGCTGGGGGCCCAGGAAGAACAAGTATGGAAGGTGAATGGGTCTCATTGGAATGGGATGGACTCTTTTTCTGCCACCTTGGATACCACGAACCTAGGCTTCCTGGCCTGGTGGGCTCCAGGATTTGTGCCAGTGGCCCCTGGCTCTCACGCTTCCAGCCTTGGAGTGAGTTCCAACATCAGCTTTTGTGACCTTAGGACCTGGCCTGAGCCATGCTACCAGTGTCCAAGGCATTCCAGCTTATAGCTAGCCTGTCACCGTAATTGCATGAGCTAGTCTCCCTGGCACATATTTCTGTGCATCCCCTATCAGCTCTGTCTCTCTGGAGCCAACACACTGACCCTGTTCTCCTCCTCTTCGTGGCTTCCACCCTCAGCTCTTTGTTGGCATCCTTTCTATCATCTCCACTCCCTCCACAGATGGCATCCAATGGCCCAATGTTACCTCCCCCAGACTGAACTTGTTCTTGTCATTACAATGAATTACCATCTCTTCCAGGTTCATTTTCACCTCTGCTCTCAGCATGATTTTTTTTTGGTACCGGGGATCGAACTCACAACCTTGTACTTGCCAGGCAAGTGCTTGTGCTGCTGAGCTAAATCCTCCTCAGCATGGTTTCTGTTGTTTACATCACTCTGTTACCACGGTGTTCACCGTCTTTGCCTCCACCTTTTCCATCTTCTCAACTACAGACACATTGACTTACTTTAAATTGAAAACCTTCTAAATTGGAAGGAACCTAGCGCATCTGACCCGCCAAGTGCCATGGCTGAGCGAGGCTCGTGCTCTAGAGTACAGGTTGCCTCCCCCTGGCCATCCCATGTGTCTAGCAGTTGCTTCCCAGCAACATGAGAGAATATGACACTGTAGATGGCTAGCCAGAGGGGAGATCAAAATTCAGACTCTGAATTGGGCTTTTCCTGCTGTCTATCATGTTTGCACCACTCTTTAAAAAATCATGATGAGAGCCATCAAAAGTTGGGGAGAGTCTATTCCTTAGCTATCATTTCCACCCTTATCTTTCCCATTACCTCCATCTTCACCACCACAATGTGGTCTCCTCCAAAGCTTAGTGTCTAGTACTGAACCTGGCACTTGGACAAGGAGCCCAAGCAGCAAGGAACATCCTGCCTGGTTGACAGATGCCCTTGTTCAGACCCATCAGAGCAGAGAATCAGCAAGCCAGGTGTCCAAACAGTGCCTCCTCTTGACCTGCAAGGCGACTCTTCCTCAGGATGCTTCTGACAGGAATTGATTCAACCCTTCCTTTCAGTCATGCTTATACCTAAAGAGACAGCTGCTATCTGGTTGAAGGATAGAGGCCATTAATCTGGGGCTGCCCTTGTTTGCATAATGATGCATATATTTGCATCTCATTTGCCCCCAGTCCCTGAACACTGTGCTGTGGGTGTCTGGGTACCATTTGCATATCTCTGCAGGTGAGGGTCAGGTCTTTGAGACTCAGGTGCTTATTAATTCCCTAAAGAGATTCTTTTATGTGCTGATTTAGAAGGAGCTTGGAATGCTTGATTGCAGAGTTATTCAGCAGAAGAGCTCTAAGGTGTGGAAGTGGGGAGGCCAATTCCAGAACCTATAGGGAGGGCAGCAGGAGCTTTGCAGTGGCCTATGGAGGAACACGGATGAGGGACCTCTCTTCCTCTGTCTAACTTCAGGACAGTACCCTGCACAACCACTTCTGTCCTCTCTGGGCCAAAGTACACTCGCTGGGACACCTTGAGCCAGCCCCTCCCTGTCCCCTTGAGGCTTGAGACTCGCTGCATGTGGAAGGAAGGGGTCAGCACAGCAGATCACTACTGCCCTCCATCAGGCTCCAGGGGTTCTCCTCATCACCTGGGGAGCTTTTTAAAAATATGAGCACCCTGGTCCTGCTGCTGGATATTCTGATTTAATCAGTGGGGCCTGGGCATTGGTTACTTTTAAAAGACTCTTCTGATTCTTCTCACTTGCAGCCCAGACTGAAGGCTACTGCTCGGGACTCCTCGCAGCACAGCTGGCCTGGCCTCAGCGTCAGGCAGGACAGGTGGGCCTCGTGCTGCTGTCTGAGGTCTCAGGGATCATTCTTGTCTTCTGACTGCCAGCCTGTGGCAGGACAGTCCTTGGCACTAACCAAACATTCCCTTCTCTCTGCTGTGGTCTTGCTCCACCCCACCTCCCTGTCATGGCCATTGAATGTGTCTAGAGCAGGCTCCTCAGGGACTGGGCAGGGACAGGACTTGAGCCCTGTACAGCTGTCCTCCTCCGCTTTCCCCAGACCCTCCACCCCTTCCTGGACACGCTCGACCATGTCAGTAAAGCCTGGGCTTTACTACTGCTGGTTCCATGCCTCCACTGGCAGCTCCATCTTGCTCCTCCCGCTCACCCTCAGCCCAGTGGCCATGTAACCCCGGAACTTCAGCACAGCCCCCATCCTAGAGAGGACGGTAGCACTGCCCACAGCAGCCTGATGTTGGTTTTCTGACAGTACGCAGCAGTGCCTCTCGGGAGAGCCTGCACTGTAGCTCTAGAGTGTGCACTCTGATTTCTGCCTTATGAACCTCTTTATGCCTCTTACTGGTGAACCCTGAAACTTCTTTGCGATGGAAGTCAATGGACCTGTACCTGCCCCGTGAATGGGAAGAGTTCATGTTTCCCACCTCCACTTTGGGACACCACCTTGGACTCTGTCTGCTGACATTTCCTTTGGCTAGCCAGCTCCAGGGAGATGAAGAGGATTATGACGCTGACTATCACAAGATGATGGCTCAATAAACACCAAAGCCATCTTCCTTTGTGTCCTTAGATCAGTTAGCGTGAGAGTTTCGATGCCTGGCTGGGCAGGGTCGGTGCCCCCCAACCCTGGCCGGAAACAGCCCTAAGATGGCAGACTTGCAGCTCCCCCTGCCCTCCTTAAGAACAAGGGAGAAATTCTGGGGGTGGTGAGAATGAGTTAAGATAGAAGAAATAAAAATAGATAGCAAGGAGAGAAGGAAAATCGTACTTTAAAAATTGTGCTTTTGAAAAGTCTGCAACTTCAGGACAGTTTAAGTAACCCATATCAATAGTCCTGCGATGTGTTTATACTTCTTTTCTTCCATGCCCATCACACCCTAAATCACTTAAAGATACTACAAATTCATAAATTGGCTATTATGGTTGATATATTGTGTCAATTTGAGAAGTTTAGAAGTTTAACTGAGAGACTCGGCAGGGAGCCAGGATCCTTGCTTTGTAAATATCCTCATCTTGGCTAGAGGAGGGCACAGAGATTTTGTGAGTGCTACACCCGCCCTGGGAAGGCGGGTGGAGGTGGCCTGTGTACAACATAAAGGAGGTGAAGAGGCTTCTTTCCCTCTTTTTGCTCTGGCTGCTGCCTTGAAATGTTACCCGGGTGCCATGCCACCCTGCGCTGGAGTGAGCCGATTATGGCCCCAAACCTCCAAAAGCTATGAGCTAAATAAACCTTTCCTTCTTTCATTTTGGGTGTTGGGTATTTTGTCCCAGCAAAGAGAGAAAAGTATCTAAGACACTGGCTTCACTGATAAAAAGCAGGAGCCTGATTTTAAGATAAAGGAATTGAGAGTTCAAGGTATGTTTTTAAACAAAACATCTAAAATGACCCTTTAAAAAAACAAAACCAGGGCTGGGGATTTAGCTCAGCGGCATAGGTGTCTGCCTGGCAATCACATGGTCATGAGTTTGATCCCCAGCACAAACAAAACAAAACAAAACAAAACAAAACACCAATAGATGGAGCCCAGGCATTTCACTTGTGAGATGGGCCACTGTTGTCTTTGAGTGTCCATCCTTTTCTCTTGTAACCCAGAGGGAACTTCTTATAGACCCACAAATATCATAGGCTTCCACACCCTCTGGAAAACACACAAATATTCCCAGCTCCAGAAAATAATGTACCTCTCTTGAGGGCTCCCACTCTATTTTCTTTTGAGTGTACACTCTTAATTTCTGCTGGATAAATTTCCTCATTATGCTTCTTAAAAATAAAAAGAAATAATACTCGGTGAGCATGGCTGCACTTGAGACCGTCCCAAGCTTCCTGGGGAGGGAATGGGCTTAGAGAAGATAAGGAAAGTGGGGTGAAGGGGCCAGGGGTGTAGCTCAGACATAAATTCCTGCCCGGCAAGTGCAAGGCCCATGATTTTGATTCCCAGTACCAAAATGATCAAGAATGGGGGGTGGAGCCTCCTGCACACATGTCTGTCCCTTACAGCTGAAACCGTTTGTTTGGCATTCATTGTGTATGGTACTTGTCACACCTCCTGGAACCAGTTAGTGATGAGCACACCAAGGTACCACAGTAGATGTCTGGCACTGTGTGTGTGTTCCAACCCCAAACTGTAGGCTAGCCCATGCCGCCAGGATGGAAGAACCATTAGAAAATGCACATCTGCTGTTTTTATTGACTTTTCTCTTCCCTAGGCCAAAGTTAGCTCAGCAAGATACCTCTTGTTCTGCTACTCTGGTTCTTTGGTAAAATGCACACACAGTTTCATTCTTGGAGAACCGTTGCAGTAACAAAAAGCTTAGGAGAACACAGCATATGCGTTTACCCATGTGCTCCACTGCCCAGCCACTCGAGCTCCTGAGGCCTGAGCAATGTGATGGGACAGGCCCCATCCTTCACACCTGCCCTGGCAAAGACAGTAGCAAAGAGACTCTGAGGCCACCGTGGCTGGGAGATTGTCACAAGGGTTAAAGCTCCTCCTTTCTAACCACCTGCCCTCCAAACTGGCCAGTGGACAGGGCTCTGTATGTGTGTTTGTCGGTGACACCCAGCCAGCCAAGATGCTTCTGGCCGCTCCTTATGTCTTAAAGAGGCCCCCAAACACTGGCAAGCTGGGTAGGGGACTCTGCCTGGGAAAGGGCCCACTGCATTCCTGGGGGAGAGGCGGGTGAGGCTTCATAGCATAGGCCCCTTCAGGAGACTTTTGCACCCTAAGACATGAAGGTGCCATTATGAGTGGCTGTGAAACCAAGAGAGGACCTGCCTGCTGGTCAATCGGCCCGGTTCTTTCAAAGACAGTGGGGAAGGGACTCTGTATGATTGGGAACTGGGGCAGGATAAGGCCTGGGGGAGCCGCCTCCGCCGCCCTGAGTCTGGGTGCAGGCTCATCCTTCTGAGATGTGCTTAGTATTGTTTTCTGGGAACACTTGGAGGAATCTCAAGGTCAGTGCTACCCTTAAAGCTTTGCTCAGATCTCCCGCATTGCTGCCTTAGAAAACTCCATCAGGAGAGTTGCTGCGCATATCAGCTCGTCCAGCCTGTCCCCTGTTTGGGTGCACAATGGCCAGCTCACCAGCTGGCCCTTCTCAGCCCTTCTGCACCCCCCAGCCCTGCAGATCAAGAGACACACAAATCGCTCTCCACAAACCATCACTCCGCAAGCTACGTGCAGGGTGGCTGTATTGCTGGGACCCTCATCCTCACGCCCCATCCAGCTTGGTCCTGACCTTGTCATTCAAGGTCATTCTGTCCATCCAGGGCATCTGTTTATCGTGGGCACTGGTGTCTTCAGAGAAAGAAATCTTTCAATGGCTGGGGAACCTGAGGAAGAGGAGGGTCCCCAGGGGTGAGGCAAATGGACGTGGTCTACTGCTTTCCTGCTTTGATTCGCCCAGTCAGTGGCATCTCCTGAGCCTCTGCATGCCCAGGCCCTGGGAATGACACAGGGGTTAAGTGGCGAGAGCCATGATCCCGGCACATAGCATGCCCAGGAAGCCCGGGTTCCACATGGAAGCAGCCAAAGACCGTGTGGAGCAACCTCTGTGGGTTGGTGGCACAGACTGTGCCTCTGAAGCTGATTGTACCTGCCATGAACTATCAGGAAAGGCTTCTTGCAGGAGGAGGAGGAGGAGGAGGAGGAGGAGGAGGAGGAAGCATGAGGTAACTTACATCATTTTGCATGAGCTCAGCATAAACCATGCAGGCAGCAGAGATTAGCTCATCGGCGTCAAGATCGATGAGACTGTTGCAGGCCTGTGCAGGGAGATGTGTGCGCATATGTGTGTGTTTGTGTGTGTGCATGTCCTCAACCTGCCTGACACAGTGTGGACATTGCAAGTTTTGGGGTGGTGTTAAGTGGAGCTTCCACACTGGTTCTAGGGTATGTTGGGGCTCCCCTTACACGTCTCAGGAACTTCCAAGGAGGACTGGATTTTAACTGGGATACAGCTAAAGTTCTTTTTAAACCAAGACTTTATCTTTTTTTCTTTTAATGTTGGGACACTTAGGGGTTTTTTCACCGCAAGAGCATCCCTGGGCCCAGTGCTGCCTGTGAGGCAGGAAAGCATAATGGTTAAACTGCTTACAGCCTCAGTCTGTTTGGGGCTGGTTGGGAGGTGCAAACAAGCTCATGCCTCTGAAGCTCGCAGCAGAGAGCTGATACTGGGCTCTTCCCTCCTGGAGGCAGGGATGGTAGGGAAGCCCAGGAGCTGGGAGCCCTTCCACTGGGATGGGTGGGGTGACAGGGCCTCTGGAGGTAGAGGGAAGGTGGCCACTCACCAGGAGGATGGCGTCACTACTCATGCCCTCCAGCAGTGCCTGCTCACGCACCATCTGCAGCATGCTATAGGCCACAAGTACCTGCAGGTTCCGGCAGGGCTTCCCGGTCAGCAGGACCTGAGGGGTGAAGCGGGTGGGGTGTGGGCCTGGTCTGCAGACGCCCTGAGATGGTGAAGCATGCACGCACCTACCAGTGCCCAGGGCCAGCTTATCCCAGGCATCATTACTGACTATTCATTCATTCATTCATTCATTCATTCATTCACCTTGCAGCACTAGGCACTGGCTATTGGGGGATTCAGCAATAAAGGCCTGTAAGAATTCATGGTGGAGAGGATGGGGGTTCAAGTGAGGCCAGGAAAAGCAAGAGTTGATGAGAGCCCAGCAACTCAGGGGTGTCTCCCAAGGCTTGAGGGTGGTCAGGGACTTGGGCAGGGAGACAAGCAGGCCGGGTAGGGATGTGAGGCAGGTGGGTATTGACTTGCAGGGCACTGAATGCCAGGCTGACAGTTGTGCATCGATTGTGGCAGGCTGTTCTCAGGGAGGTGCACCTGCTAATGGCTGAGGGCTGTGAGCACAGGATTGTGGGTGTCCTTGGGGCACAGAAGACAGGGGGGCTCCAAGTGCAGTCAGCCATGGAGGCGGAGAGGGCCCAGTGAGGGGGCAGGGCTCAGGCTGCAGGGACTTCACAAGAGAAGAATGGATGAATAGGAGCAGGGCTGCCAGGCTGAGACAATCTTGAGCCACTGAGCTGCATCCAAGGCCAGGAATGGTGGGAAGACAAAGAAAACTGGCCACTTAGTGTAGGGACCTGTCCGCAGCATCCCCAGTGGAGCACTCACCTCCCAGAGCCGCCAGACATCATCAAAGGTTTTGAACGCGCACTGAAAGCAGAGGCAGAACCAAGGGAAGAGGGCCTGCACCGTCCCCGCGGCCTTCCCTTCTGTGAGGAGAGAAGCAGGTGCTGCCCAGGAGGCCAATGTCTGGGGACTGGGAGGACCACACACCCAACAAAGCCCATGCACAGAGCACTCGGGACACTTAGGAAATGAGGCAACTCTGGCTGTGACCATGCCACCTGTCCCTGGAGACCAGGGCTGTGGCCACCAGTGCAGACCCCAGCCGTCTCCTCCCAGAGCCTGCACAGGCCCCCAGCACTGCCCCTCTTCCTGTGACTAAGGAGAGCTGCCTCTCCCCGATCCTTGTCTGACTGGGGCACCAGGGGGCAAGAGATGGGGTCCACGCACTCAGGTGCTCAGCAAATGTGGGGTCCAGGAGGGTGATGAGGCGGTTGAGCATGTCCAGGTTCTTATCCACCCCAATGGTGATGACGCAGCTGTTCTCCTGGCACAGGGCGGGGCCAGGGAGGGAAACTGAGTCTCCTCCACAGCTCCACCTTCTTCTTCTTCAGCTCTGGAGGGGCTCTGTGTGTGTGTGTGTGTGTGTGTGCAGGCAAGCACACACCTTGTCCCTGTCTGCGTGGTCTGTGTGTGCAGGTGTGCCCATCAGCATGTGTGCATACCACAGTGTGTGTCTGTGTCAGAGATGTCTCAAAAAAGTGGCTCACAATCTAATAAAAACCCAGTGACTACCGGGCACACCCAACACACTACTGCCCCAGAGCCAGTGAGAACAGAGACAGCCACTATTGCAGGGATTGGGGGAGAGTGGGGAGAGAGGGGGAGTAAAGGAAGTCCCCCAGTGGGGGAAGGTCTGGATAAGGGGAGGGGAGGAGCAGGGAAGGCAGGGAGGTGGTGGCTGGAGTGGGCAGCCTCTCCTAGGTCCTGAGAAAAAGCTGCCCAGGGAAGGAGGTGCTCCAGGAGCAGTGCCTTCAAAGCCCCTCAACCTGGACAGAGTAGGGGGATACACTGGGCACAACTGAGTTGCCTCGGGCCACATCTGGAGGAAGCACTGGGAAGCAAAGAGCAAAGAGGAGGCCTTGAAGGGCTGGCTGAGGCTGTGGATTTTCTTCTGGAGGCTGAGGATTGGCAGAGTAGAGAGTATTTGGGGAGGGTGATGCCAGGACAGGGCACCATTCCCAGACCTGGCCACACCACTCACATTCCAAGGCTTCCTCCACTCCAGTGCCTCCCTCTTGAACATCCCCACCCCAGGCTGCTCTGTGCCCCAGCAGTGTTTGGGGGGTGGAGGGCAGGCATGACTGTCCCAGGGAGGAGCTGGGCCCAGGGCTCCCCCCAGGCCTCACTGTTTTCTGCAGGAAGAACTGGAAGAGCCAGAAGGTCTCGTGGTCGTGCTCTACCATGAGCTGGAAGAGCATCACCATCTTGTGGAAGCCCCGCTGGTACTCTACGGAGGGCGCATGGTGAGGAGGGGCCTGGCACCTGGCAGGGGCCAGATGTGGCCCTCCCTCTGCTCACCTGCCTGGGTGTTGCACACGTAGCTCAGCAGCAGGATCTTCTCCAGCCTCTTCTTGTCCACCAGGACGTTGCCCAGTGGGTCTTTGTCATAGAGTTTCTGGATGTCACATGCTAGGTGGGGGACAGGTAGGTGGCACCAGACCACTTCCAGGAGAGGGCTTATGGGCTAGTTGATCCCCCACCCAGTAAGGAGCCTCTGGAACCTCCTGGGGGAAGGAGCTCAGCTCCACATGACACCCTGAACTGCTGCTTCTCTCCACCTCTGGACCTCTGACCAGGCCATCACCTCTGCTGGGAACACCCCCACCCTGGCACCCAATTTAAATCCAGTCTGGCTTAAGGCCAGGGGAGGCAGAGAGGAAGACAATGCATCAGGAGCAGCGAGTGGTGGGGAAACAGTGCTGGGCACTTCAAGGCATCTGCAGACATGGGCGGTTGGATTAACCAAGGAATGACTGAGAAAGTCCTACAACCTTCTGTCCCCAGAAATGACTGAGAAGGAGGCAGGCTGGCTCTGCTGTCCCCTCTGCCCGGCCTCCTCCCCACCCCGCTCACCAATGTTGTTCTGAGTCTCGGTGAAATTCTGGTGCAAGTTCTCCAGGAGGGGCTGAAGCTTCTCATACATCTGGCATAGTGCCTCATACTTCTTCCTGCCAGAATGACACGGCTTGGGTGGGGGAACTCTGTGCAGTAGCAGCTGCTGAGTGCAAGGGGGCAGAGATAACTTGGCACCTCCTGGGGGCTGCAGGATAGATGCTGCACCTCCAGCCTGGCACTGCAGCTTAATAACAGGGCATCTGCAGCTGAGGCCAAGCCTTGGGGCTGTCACCGTCCCTCTCTGAGCCTCAGTTTCCTGTCTGCAGAGTGGGGTTAGTCTTGGCCCCTCTGCGCCTCAGGGTTGGAAGGAGCGGATGAAACGGTGTTAGGTGTACTCATCAGTTATTAAGTTGCCCAGGCTGAGCTGGAGTCTGTAATCCTCCTGCGTCAGCCTCCCAGATGGCACCATGTCTGGCTAAGCGTGGAGTCTGATAGGCAGATGATGGGAGGGCACTGCGGGTGGAGGGGAGAGAGTGAACCAAGAGCAGAGGGGAGTGTAGATGTGACTTATGTAGGGCCATGCTGGGGTGGAGTGGGGAGGTATCAGCCAGGCACCTGGTATGGGGCTGCAAGTTGTGTGGATGGGGTTGCCAGGGCCAGGGAAGGCCTTCAAGAAGTGTGCAGTCTTGTAATGTTACCAGCCAGGTACCAGGTGTTTGACGCTGGGTGTAGGGATGCAGATATAGCTGTAGACCCAGGAGGCAGCTCAGCCATGAGTGGGGGTGTGGAGGAGGTGGGAGCCAGGCTGAGGCCTAGGGACAAAGGTGGGAGAAACGGCTCTGTGCAGCTTCAAGGCCGAAAGCACAGGCTCTGGGGAGAGCAAATGTGGGCCAGGGGCTAAGAGGGATGGAGCTGGTGGCCAGGCTGGGGTGGGCACTGCATGTCTGCCACCTGCGGCCCCATCACTGCACTGTAGCAGATCAGGACGTTTTACCTCCTTGAGCTCTCCACCGTGAGCCGCTCGTCCTGGGAACTCTGCCACGAGTAGTAGCCGGTGAGGAACTTCCAGGCCTCTGTCCTGACTCCAGGGTGCAGGCCCTGGGATGGGAGGTGGGAAGCCATGGGCCCTCCAGAGACCTCCCCAAGGGCTCTGTCCAATGGCATGTCCCCCCTCATCACCTCCTGTGCCCCCAGTCACAGGGAAGGCCAAGGGGAGATTGGGGACCTTACCCTCTCCAGGATGTTAACACAAATGAAGTCCCGGGTCTTGGCCAAGTAACCATTCTCATCAAAGAAGCCATTCCATTCTGTCTTGTCGATGGGTGGTTTTCTCTTTGCCTGACATGGACAAGGGGGGTCTTTGGCTTGTCTTTAGTTTAAAGCAATTTTTAAAATGATAGCCTCTGCACTTTGCAATAGGAATCAAAGCTTACAGCTCCTACTTGCAAGGAAATTACTGGAAATAAGTAGAAAAATTCTGAATGCACCATAATTTTCATTGCATGTTACTGTTCTGCAATAACGGAATGGGTAACTATAGCACAGAGACTCAACAGAGCATTGTGCCATATAAACAGATGTTTACAAGGGATGAATAATAATCTGGAAAAATACAAATGTTACCAGAAAAAAAGCAGAATGCAAAATTAGATACTGAGTATTCCACATCCCATACTCTATTATGATAGCATTTATAGTACTACCTGTCTACTCTACTCTGTAGCATCACTGCAGTATTTAGAGTACTGCTGATTATACTCTATAATCCTGCACAGTACTTACAGTACTACCTATGTATGTGCTGTGTCTGTTACATTGTTACAAAAACCACATCACATATCTCTACTATACAGGGCATTTATCACTGTAAGAATTTAGAAGATAGACTAGGGAAAAGCTCTTCTCTAAAAAGAGCCATGATTATCTTTGAATAATAGGATTATAAGTAATTTTCCCTTTTTCTGGTATTTTCAAAATTCTCTGTCATGTGACACTTTGATAGCAGAGGGAAAATATAAGATAAGCACTAATGAAATATATTCTGTGTTCCAGTTTATCTTTTCTGGAAATGTAAAGCAGTTCGCCATGAGCAATGGAATCCAGTTTAGATAAGGGGTGTGTGTGTGTGTGTGTGTGTGTGTGTGAGAGAGAGAGAGAGAGAGAGAGAGAGAGATATGTATGTGTGTGGGATGTGCATCATGTTTTGGGGGGAAGTGTATCATACGCAAAACAACTTTAAATGTTTACAAAATAATAATGAGGTGTTAGCCATCCTGTTGGATTAGGGAAAGATGCCTGTCTTCCTAGGGCATCCCATCCTGTTGAACAGAAGTATATCCTGAAATGTGCACTGCACAGAGGGAGGTGCTGGTGGGCGGAAACACATATGATAAACCTACTCCCTACCCCCCCCTTGATTCCTGAACATGGGCAGATATGACTCAGAATTAAGTTTGTATACAAATCATTTGAGGGTCTTCTTAACCTGCTGATTCTAATCCTGAAAGTTGGAGGTGCAGGCTAAAACAAAGCATTCCTAACAAGTTCCGAGGGCCTGACCATGCTGCTGGCCCGTCGGCGATGAAGGAGCAGGGCTTTCACAGGAAGTACAGCCCTGGAAAGTAATCATGAGAGTCCGGAGGCACAGCTGGGGATAATTCCATTCGCCGCATGTTTGGAGGGATTGGACCGAGAAAGACATTCTTGAATAATTTGTAGATCCTCTATCTTAACCAAAACAAGACATGAGGCCAGGGAGGTACAAAGAAATGTAAAGGGCCAGGGATGTGACTCAGTGACTAAATGCTTGTTTAGCATGTGTAAGGCCCTGGGTTCAATTCCAAGTACTGGGGGGAAAAAGTAGAAAGAAATGTGTCCTTAGCCTACCCTTGGAAAGCAGGGTGGCCCTGACACTGTGACACAATGGCGACCATCAGTGACTACTTCTATGTTTGCCAAATCATCAGGCTTCCCTGCCCACTGCCTGGCTCTCAGTTCCGGCTGTGCCATTTACTAGCTCTGTGATTGTCACCAGATTATGAAGTCTCTGCGCTCAGTTTTTATAACACCAGGTACCAGCAGCAGCCACCTCCCAGGTTGTGATGAGAATGGATGACTATAAATAAAGCATTCAGCTCAGTCATTGTGCGTGGTAAATGCTGGGTGACAGCTTATTTTATTACCATCAACCTTCTTGGGGTTCAGAGAGTGGAAGACAAAAAGATTCAAATCAGGACCTGGTGATCATCTCTAATACAGCAGTAACATGTAAAACTCAGGGAAAGAGATGCCCATTTTGCATTTGTGTGTGTGTGTGTGTTTCACTCTTAATCACTATGATTAATGAGACTTGAGATTGGTTAAGGCCATTATAATTAGTAATTATGATTTTGAGAAATACTGCATGGAAAATTTTTATGACTGAAGCTGACTTCTAAGGAAGAGATGCATTTTAACTGGGTTTGGAATTACCTACTAACAAAAGCCTTACTGCCACCTGGTGGCAGCATACCAAAATTGTTAGCAAAAGCACCAAACAGAATTTACCGGCATCTGATGGTGGAGTACACTTGCAGACCTGCAACTCAGTAAAGTCAGAGTGACACATCTGGGAGAAGAAAGCAGCGCTGGATTGAGGATAAGGGGCGAGGGGTCACAGGGACCTCAGCACCACTGGCGGTACTGATGGAAAGGCCAAGGTCCAACGGGCCCAGCTGCATCAGCTCAGAGTCCCACCCAACAGAGAGAGGGGCCATCTGCCACCCAGCAGAGGGAGGACTGGGGGCTGGTGAGGTGCACGCACCAGGATGAAGAAGGCCGACTGCCTGGCTGAGAAGCTGTTCTCGGGAGAGAGGGTGGTCATGGCCCCTGAGGGCTGGCTTCACAGCAGCCCCTGACTGGAACTCGGAACTTGCCACTTGCTTGGAGCCCTTGGGAGGCTTAATGAGCAGGGGGAGGTGAGCTGCCTTTAGGAGAGGAGTTGCATTCCCCAGATGAACTGGCCTCTCCAGATGGACATCTCAGGCTTGAACATAGTGAGCAACTGCGTGTCACAAGGTCCCTGGAACCCGCATCACAATGATCTTGGAACATGGGGGCTTCAGAGGAGAGACACACACAGGAGCCAAGGGATGTAACGTACTGGCCAGCCAGAATAATTTCCATGTATGGCGGCATTTGCAATGGACACTGGGTTCAGAGGACGTGGGGTTGCCAGGCAGGACTGGGGGTGTCTGGCTCTTCCTTAGACTCTTGGTATGTTTCACTAGACCAGTGTCTGGGCTTCTGAAGTGTGGGAGCCCCTTCTGATGTTTGGGGATGGGGGACTCGCAGTGCATGTTTATGGTAGTTTCTGGAGGTAGGGACCAATTTTATTTCATTTATCTTCATGTCCAAAGCCCTTAAAACAGTACTCAAATCTTGTCTAACATAAAGCCTGTTGGGCTGGGAACCAACTGAATGAATGATTTCATGGAATGAGAATAAATGATGCTCTCTGGGATCGCATCTCACTTCCCACTATGCGCTGTGAAGATTTCTGTATGTTCCATCTGCTCTTACCCTAAGTTCCTACAGACCAGCCTCAAGGTCAGATGCCGTGTATTCCTCTTCCAGTGCCAGTCCTGCTGCTGCCTGTTTGTTTCTTGGAAACTGGGTCTCAGTACATAGTTCCGGCTGCCCTCAAACTCATGATGATTGTGCTGCCTCAGCCTCCTGAGTGCTGGGATTGTAGACAGGCTCCACCACGCCCTCAGCCATGTTTGCTAAGTGGATCCAGGGCGCTGTCTCCACTTGGCTCTAGCATCACCATTCTCCACCTTAGGCATTGCTCAGGACCCTTCTGGCTTGACACCGTCCTTGGTCATTAGCAGATTATAGTAATGAGACAAACCGAATGCAAATCAGAAGCTCTAAGTTGGAATTTGGACTCTGACCTCCAATTTAAATGCCCTCTCCCTCTCTGAGCCACAGATTGTCCAGCCATGAAATCAGAGTACAGTCAACTTCTGGCTCGCGTCTCGTTAACACAACGAATCAGCGTCCCTGTGGAAGTCCCGGGTGGACACAATTCATGGTCTTGTGCGCTGGAATGGATCTGCTGACCTGTAGCTCTGGGTGTGGGGATTTTACATGCAGTGCCTTACAATCCACCCCCTCCACTACCCACCCCAGTATAGGCAAGTGCTGCTGCCCCGGGTTCTCCACAGAGCAGGAGATGGGCAGCACAGAGTAGGAAGGAGGCCCCGTTCACCTCGGGAAGGCCTCATGCAGAGATCTGTGGAAGTTTGCAAAGCAAATGTGGGGGCAGGAGATGCGGTATGGGAGCCACCCTCAGGGGAGACAGTGCCTCTGGTCCTCCACATTAGCTATGGAGACACGAGAAGGCACAGCAAGTTTCCCTGGGAAGATGAGCACCAGCCAGGCAGCTGGAGAAATCTCAGTGCTAAACTCAAGTGGCTTCTAAAACGAACATGGTAGAGGTGATCATCTACTGACGCTCTCACCTCACTGGCTCTGCATGTGTGCAGTGGAAGTCATAACTCTCTCCCCATTAATGAGCAAGCTCAGGCTCCAGATGCCTTGACTGCAAGACAGAATTGCAGGATCTGCACCCAAGTCAAAAGCGACTTGGTCTCTCCTCCTCCCCACTTCTTGTCCCGATTTGTGAGCAGGACTTACCGTCTATTTTTTCCTGGGCTCCATGGTCCTTGAGGCAACCATTTCTATGCAAAATTGCTGGAGGACTTTAGAGCCCCATGCATGACTTCATTTGTGTGTTTCTCCCTCTCATGGGAATGCAGTTCCTGCTTTAAATGCCTGTGCATGGAGATTCTTCAGGGCGTAAGACTCCCAGGTTGTAGGATATCATTCTTGGTGTTTGCATTAACGAAGTCCTGGGAGGAAGAAATCTTCCAGCCCATCTTTTCTCAGATACATGCACTGAAAGGCGTCTGGGGGACCCAGGAGGTGATCATGAAGTAAGAAAGTGCCTAGGGCATCTGGGTTCAAATCCAGATCCTACGCCAGTCTCCGCTTGCAGCCTTTCCTGCACTCAGCCTCCTCAGAGTGGCCCACACCAAGGGCCCTCAGCCAGTGGGCTCATCCCCTAGGTGAGGTGAGAGTGTGGCTCCCAGCTCCAGGATTGGGGTGTGCTCCTTTGTTCTGCTTAAGTGTGCACCTGGCCAAGGCCTCTGCTGAGTCTGTGCCAGGAGGGGAGAGAGGAAATCTTTCCACTGCAGCCTTGAGAGGGGTGCTGCAGACCATTGCCCTGTGCCCGCTGCAGGCTGAGGCCTCTAATCATGGGGCCTGGTTGCCCACTCTCCAAGCCCACCTGGTTCTGCTTCTTTTCTATATGAGTTCAGCCTTGTTCCATCCAGTGCCTGTGTGAGTCGTGTCTTCCTTGGCGACACCCGCCAACCATGGAGTGGGTTGACACCCGAGACTGCTGCTCCTGGCAGCAGGCATTGTTATGCCATTTTCTGTCCTCCACACAATGAGACTCCTCCCTGGAGGCGGGGACAAGTCATCATTGCCTTGACATCTCTGCTGCTGTCTGAGTCCTAGCACCCTGCTCTGTGGAGCTGGGAAAAGGAGAGCAGCCTCTGGCACCAATGAGGAAGAAGCTATGGAGTGAAGAGGGCCCAGTTGGCCCAGGAGCACAGAGATACCCAGTGTATGGGCACTGTTAGCCCTGGCACGGCCATTATTACTACTAATACCTGGGGCCTGTCCATAAACCTCTCTATGAAGATCTCCTCCTATGCACTCGGCTCTAGAAGAAGCCACCTGCCTCCCAAACCTTGTAGTAACATCTACATTCGAGCTCAGAGATCCCACGAGCCCGCAGTTTCTGCTTCTCTGTGTGTCCCCAGGAAACGAAGGGGCCAAGATTATTATAAAAGATCAGTATTAGAAACTGAGATGACTCCAGTTTCCCTTCATGCCAGCGCAACAGGATGCAGCTCTGAAATGCCATACAGCTGGGTCCCTGGTAACAGGTGTCGACCTTTTAAAGGACGTCTTGACCGGGCTGCCCAAGTCTAGGGCACTCAGCTCTCTGTGGAAATCACATACACACTGATTCCATCTCATTGCCGAGTGCCAAAGATCTCTGATGCTAAGGCTGTGTTCTCTCTCTGCCCCTCTTCATGGGGAGTGAAGATAAGTTTAGATTTTTGGCAGCAGGCTTTCTGCCCTAGCGCCCACAGAGCAGGGTACTTGTGACAGTGCTGGAGACAGCTGCACGTCACGTATCACAAGCTTGAGAGAGCGAGGGTGGAATGCATAGAGAGTGCTCTCTGCTGAGTGCAGAGGTAGCAAATGCCACCCTGGGTGCCCCCTGCATTACTGCTGCACGTAGACCACCCCCCAAGTGCTAGGGAGCATCCTCCTAGCCAGCTGGTAAGGGTGCAAGAAGTGACCCATAGGAGCCATTCTGGTCAAAAGGGAGGCCTGAGCCTTGGCAGTGGAGGCTGAGTCCCTAAGAACACTCCCTGCCCCCATTCACCCAGTCCTGCTCAGCAGGGTAGTGCTCATGGCTGTCCCTGCCACCTGTCCCAGCCCACATCACCTGTTCATTGGCTTCTGGAAATCCCAACCACCACTGCCTTTATTGAACACCTGCTATATACTTCAAGAGAAGGGCTTTACATTTGGTTTACATTGCTGATGAGGACAACAGAAACTCACAGAGTTTAAGTTACCTGGCTGGAAATGCCCAGCTAGTATGTGGGGAGTTGAGAATCTCCCTAGCTCTGCCCAGCTCTATCATAGCTGGACATCCCTGTGTCATGTGTCTGTGTCAGGTCTTCTCTGTCCTATTAGTGGTGTGGGGTCTAGGTTTCTACAGCTCCAGCTCACGGGGAGTAGGAGTTGGTTCTGCCTTTTGTCCAGGTTTTGAAGTAGTCCCTCAGTCAGGAACAGAGTGTGGTGATGAGGAGATGAGGAGGGCGGGGGTGGGGGCAGCGGAGAAGTGCAGCAGCCCAGCTTGTAGGGAGCTGGAAAGAGTGAAATGGAGAGGAAAAAGGACAAGATTCCAGCAAACACCAGGGACTGCTAATGGAGAGAAATGATGTGGCTAATTACATTTCGGAAGGCTATCCATTCCAAAATGAATTTTTAATGAAAAAATAATGCATTTTCCCTGCAATTTCAATCTGGAAAAGAACAAGAAGAACTCCCAGTGTAGGAAAGAGCAGTTGTGTGTGTCCCGGGCATTGATGTGTGCCTTACCTGGCCCCCACCGCAGCACCTCAACCCCAGGCACCTGCCATGCCATCTCCCATGGAAGCCACAGGACCAAGCCACAGGGACCTTGCATGCACGCAGCGGGGTGCAGGAACACCAGGTGCAGACTCCTCCTCCATCAGTGCCCAGAGGGCTCTCAGCAAGCACCCTGTTATTTTCCCTGGCTGCCCTTATTCCACCAAGAAGTGCTGAGTCTTAAACCAAGGGTGCAGAGGTGAACACTTTTGTGAGAAAAAGGCTCTGTTTGCTGGGAGGTTTGGGGAAGGTGAGCTCTGTTCTCTGCTCTTTCTCACACAGGGTGTAGCTCAGAATGGGGAGAGAGAAGGATGAGATTCAGAGTCAAACAAACCCGGGTTCAGATCCAAGTTTTAGGACTTTTAGTCTATGACCCAAGGCATTTAATTTCCCAGACTCTGTTTCCTTATCTGTAAGATAGGATCCTCCATACATTGGTTGTGTGGTTTAGATTACGTCTGCAAGATGCTTGGCACAATGGCCAGCATCTTCCAAGCATGCAACCCATAAGAGTTGTTTGTGTTATTTGCTCCAGGACAACCTTGCACCCCACCAAGTTGGCTTGCAGGCCAGGGGACTGGCCTCTGCCAGTTCCTCTTTGCTGTGCAACTACCTGGCCCAGGTAGCAAAGGATCACAGGCACAGCTGTGATCACTGAGGGGGCTGCTGACCCTTGACCTCAAATGGGCTGTGTGCCAAGGGCTCGGCTGTCCCTCCAGGGCAGAGGAGAAAGCAAAGCCAAGGTCAGCAGGAAGCCCCTGTGCCCGAGGAAGAGGAGGCACCATTGTTGAACACATTGCCCTCAGGCACCTGTCATATTCTGCAAACACTATGTAGCACCTCTTGGATTTAGCACTGGGCAAGACCATAAAAGGCAGGACCCCATGCACCGATATTCGCTCCTCAAAATATTTAGATATGCAGAAACACACAGCTCCCACATGATGTGTGTACATGTATGCACACAGTTCACTGCTGCATACTCACACTTACCTGCTCCCTCAGGCACAGTACTAAAGCGATCCCAAGCATTTTGCACCTATGCAAAACTTGCATGCCACAGTGTACACGCGCGCGCGCGTGCGCGCGTATACACACACACACACACACACACACACACACACACACACACATACACACACAGACACTCCTTCACAGGGATAGACACCTGGGCCTGCTGGTCATGGTGTTCTTCTCTGGAAAGACCTCAAATTGAGGAAGCCACGGACAGAGTGACAGTGTGGCTGGGTGTAAGGACATCCTGGATGGTAAGATCAGGTAAGGGGGACCCCAGGTGCTACAGTGGTGGGAGGGAACCAAGGTGTTGCTGGGGCAGCTGGTGAGCACATCCTGGTGGCCTGGAGAAGTCCCTGGTCTGACCGGGACACTCCAGCAGCATCAGGCAGAGCAGGAGGGCAGGGCACACTTCCTCCCCACTCCTTTCTGATTGGTCCCTTGTCTGGATCGGTCCTACCTTGTGCCCCAGGAGACCCAGGGAGAAGATGTGTCTGGTTGCTGGGGTTCTCAGCTCATGGGCCTATGTGAAGGAGTGGGCTCCTGTCACCTTCACCCTGTCTCTGGGAGCCCGGGGACATGCAGAGGACCTGCTGCCTCCTCTACTCTGTCCCTCTCCAGCCTCCTGGGGCACAGCCACCTTGAAAACATGTCTGCTGCAATCCCTCTGAACATGATTTGCCCAATACTAAGGAGATTACGTGGAAAATCGTCAAAACAAAAAGCCGATAAGGTCAAGGTCAAAGAGTCAAATCCTCTGGGATGGGATTCAAGAAGGACAATTCTACAATCTGAAAGAGCTCTGGTCCTGGGCACGAGCTGGTCTTGACCACAGAGTTTTCATTTGACCCTGAAAACATTCCCAGCAACTCTGCTTCCCAGAGAAAGGAAGCTCCAGAGAGGTGCAGTAACTTGCCCAAGGTCATACAGCAAATCAAAGGCAGACCTGTAGCTAGAATACAGTCTCCTGCCTCCAGGCCCAGGATCTTTAGATCTCAGCAAAAGGTGATGTTTTAAAGTCACACTTTGAAGAAAAGAGAGGAAGTGCCTCTGGCAGAATGGGGAGCGGTGTGAAACCTGAATGAAAGAATCGCCGGCCGTCTCCTTCCTGGTACAGAGGTGTTCCTTTCCCTGCTCCATCTTAACCTCTAGGCAGGGTCAAGCGCAGGCCATGGAGTAGCAGACTGCGCTCAAGGCCCTCATCCTGGGGTGGGCAGGGAGGAGGCCAGGCGGGCTTGGGTTTGCACTGCCTCCTCTGCTTTGGTCTTTTGTAGAGCAGTGGCTACAGAAGCTCATGACACAGCCGTGCAGAGAGGCTAAGAAGGAAGACTGATCTTTCTGCTTCTTCAAAGAGAACAGAAGCCATCCTGTCATCGCTAGTGATCAAAGTCTCCACAGAGGACGTGTTCTGTGCCTACCCAGCCCACTGCCGCTCTGGAGACAGGAGTCCCACTCCTTGGGATTCAGAGGTTTCCCCGCAAGTCCTGCTGCACAAGAGACCGCCACTTCCCACCAGGGCCTCAGTAGCTCAGGAGCCGAGTGTTTAAGCTCCATGCCCGCCATTGCCTGGGCAGCTGTGCCCGAGCAGAGGACCTGGCCTGGGCCAACTGAGATCATCCTCATGGTACAGATGAGAAATTGAGGCGTAGAGAGGTGTTTTGGCTACTTTTCCCATTGGCAAGATACAATACCTGGCCCTTGCAGTGTAAAGGAAAAGAGGTCTATTTGGGCTTGCATTTCCTAAAGGTTTTAGTCCATCATTGGCCAGATCTGAGGCAAGAAGGCAAGGTGAAAGGGTCTGGCTGCTCACATTGTGATGGCAGGAAGCAGAGAGAAAAGGGAGAAGCTTGGAAGGGAAATAAATCCTTCCAGGTCACATCGCCAGCGACCTTCTCCCCCAATCATGTTGCCCCTCCTAACAGGAAGTCAGATATAGGCGTCTCTTATGGTTTATACTACATGTACCCCTGAAGCCTCATGTAATCATCAGTGGGGCCTTTGGGAGGTGATTGGATTGTAGGTGCTTAAACACTTCCTTCTTGATCCACCCAGATGTGAATCATGCCTGTGTCAGCATACAGGAAAATATGATATGTTAAAATTGTTTGTTTTGTTTTTTGAGTCTCGCTACGTAGTGCAGGCTGTCCTTGAACTCACTATGTAGCCCGGGGTGGCCTCGGATTCATGGTGACCCTCTTACCTCAGCCTCTCAAGTGCTGGGATTACAGGCATGCATCACCATGCCAGGCAGGACAATAAGATATTTTAAGTGGAGAAGGGAGCATATTTATATAACTTTTATGCAGCATATTATTATAATTATTTTTATTAGCTATTATTAATCTCTTTACTATGCTTAATTTATCAACTAAACTTTATCATAGGTATGGGTGGATAGGAGAATCACTATATGCAGGGGTTGCTATTAGCCAAGTTTCAGGCACCCACTGGTGAGGGAAGTCTTGATTGTATCCACTTGATTAAAAGGAGACTATTATACTCTCTGTTATTCATTTTTGTTTAATTCTATTACATTCAGAGAATATGATTTGATATTATTTCAATTTTAAAGTTGATAAAGTTCATCTTATGACCTAGAATATGTCCCGCATCGGAGCAATTTGAAAAAGAACATGTGCTCTGCTTTCGATGGTAGATTGCTCCGCAAATGTCAGTTAGATCAAGCCGGTTGATAGTGCTGTCTGGATCTTCTGTATCATTTATTTTCTCTCTGCTTTTCTATCAGTTAGTGACAGGTGAGAGTTAAAGTCCCCAGGTATAATTGGATTTGTCCATCCTCTTTCCTGGTTCTACCAGTTTTTTGCTTCATGTATTTTATAGTTTTGCTAGGTATACACGCACTTAAGACTGTGCATTCAGCCCATTACTTTATCATTTTGTAAAATTCCTTGATATAAATTCCCTTCTTCTGGCACCTACTTTGTCTAGTATTAATGTAGCCAATTCTAACTTTTGAAAACAATTTAATGTTTTTTATCCTTTGATTTTAATCATCTGTATCATTATATTTAAAGTGAGTTTGCTATAGATAGGATATGGTAGAGTTGATTTTAAAAATCTAAACTGACAACTTCTGTCCCTTAACATCAATGTTTAATGCATTCATTGAAATGGTTAGTGTATTAGTCACTGTTTCACTGCCGAGACAAAACATCTTGACACCAAAGTCAAGCCCCAGTGACCTACCTCCTCTAACTAGGCTCCACCTTCTAACAGTACTTTCAGCTATGAACCAGTCAATGGATTAATCTACTGATGACTATTATACCCCCATGATCCAATCCCTCTTGCAATGTCCCATTTCTAAATGCATTAGAAGTCTGGGGGATGTTTTAGATCTAAACCATAACCGTTGAATTCAGGTCTACTATTTTATTCCCCCTTCTGTTTCTAATTTCTCTGTTTCTCTTTTTCTGCCTTATTTGAAGATTCTGTATTATTTGAATATCATTATAGTATTTCATTTTTATTGCACCATAGTTTTTAAAATGGTTATTCTAGGATTATAATATACATAACTAACATGACATGTTCTACTTAAAATTACAGACACATAAGACTTGTATCCCTGCTTCCTTTATGTTGTAATTATTACACAAACCACACCTAAGTAAACTGAAAACCTTATTGTATAATGTTGGACTCTTACCTTCCAATAGACCTACATATTTTAAAGTCCTCAAGAAGGAGAAAGTAGTCTATTATGTCTAACTGTATTGGTCAGCTTTTCATCACCATAACAAAATACTAATTAACTTATACAAAGAAAAGCTTTGTTTTGGCTCACAGTTTTGGAAAGCCCAGTCCGTGACTGTTTGGCCCATTGTCTTGGGCCTGTGGGGAGGCAGCATACCACTGGAGCAAAACAACTGATACCATAAGCCAGGGAGCACGGGAGAGGAGCAGCTGGAGTCCCACAGTCCCCTTCCAGGACACACCCCTAATGATCTATGAACCTCTCGCCAAGCCCCACCTCTAACAATGCCAGCCTGGTGACCAAGATTGTAACAAATGGGCCTTTGTAACACAATCAAGATTCAAATTATAGCACAAGCTACTATTGTAATTTATTCTTTTCTTTTTTCCCTGAAGTTCCAAGTTGCCTTCAGTTATCCCATCTCTTTCTCTGCAAGAATTCCCTTTCATATTTCTTTTAAAACTGGCACTCTGGCAATGAATTCTTTTAGTTTCCATTCAACTAAAAATGTCTTTATGTTGTCTTAAGAAAGATATTTTCACAGGATATAGAATTCTAGATTAACATTTCTTTTTCTTCAGTACTTTAAAGATATTGTCACTGTCTTCTGGCTCTGTGGTTTCTGGCAAGAAATCTATAGTCATTTTAATTGTTGTCCTTTTGTATGTAACATCTTGCTTTCCTCTGGTTACTTTCATTTTTTTTCTTTATCTTTGATTTTCAGCAGTTTGATTAAGATATATTTGGGTCAGATTTTCTTTGACCTTGTCATTTTGGGGGATTAAACAGGATTTTTGAATCTATAGATTTGTCTTTTCACCAAATTTGACTATTTTTCAGCCATTATTTCTTCTAACCTCTTTCTCTGGGACTCTAATATTCAAGTCTCTGGGACTTGAATATTAGACAGACTATTCAACAGAATTCCCCCCATCCACCCACAGAGGCCATTTTCCAGTTCCTTTTTCCAGAGAAGATTTTTCCTCAGAGTTTTAGGTTTTGTGCCACTAACATGACAGACGTGTGACTTTGCAGTTGGTTCCTTCCTGTGGGGCATGCTCAGGAGAGTGAAAGAAAAAAAACTGTGATTCTCTTACTCTCTGCCTTCGGAGTCCCTGTTTGCAGTCCTCTGGCCAGAAAAAGTATCTCTTGGAGCTGTTTTTGTTTGTACCATTCTGCAGTTCCTGGGATTTGAAAACTCATTCATACACAGTGTTGGCTTTTTTGAGGGTTGTTGCCCCCCAATACACCTGCTATTAATTATTCTTCAGGGTCCTGAGACAGTGTATATATTCATACTGGGTTTATATTCATAGGTAGTCGAAGTGGGAGAGAGAAGCATGTTTAACTCCATCATACTGTAATCAGAGGCCTGTATACATAATTTTATGTTGAATGATATGGGACTAATTTTACAAACAGTATTGCACTGTGTAAGGGAATGTGAAAGTCACTGTATTTGTAAATGCAGTTTATTAGATTTACAGCAGTTTTTCAAGTACATGATGAAAAGATTTTGCTTTTTCAATTATGCACTTAAATTACTCAGGAAAATCAAATATACGAAATGTTTAAATAGCTGAAATTGTTTAAGCAAATTTAATTAAGTTGTAAATGGCACTGATTGTTTAAAAGAGTTTAGTTTTTTCAACTTGAGTTAATCAAACTTTAATTGAAGAAAAAGTGAAGTTCTTGTTCTTCTATTACATTTATAAATAGAACTATAAGATTAGCAAGTGAAACTTAATTCCTAAAAAAGCTATGTTTTAAAATGCATATCTTTAATAAATCGAATATTAATTCTGAAAAGGTGATTATAAATAGGATTTTTGTGAGCACCCCCACGCACATGTACATACCAAAAAAGCTGCATAAGGGGGTGCCGCTCACCGCCTCCACTCTCAGGCAACTCCCACAACTAGAAAGTTGTCTCTTTCTACTAAACTGTGGGTCGTGTAGACTGCAGAAGCCTGGAGAGTTCACTCTCTGTGCCTCAGTTTTCCTCATCTGTAAAATACAAACAGAAAAGACCTACGTCAGAGGCCCGTGGGAAGATTCAATGAGATAGTGCATGCATGGAGCACGTGAGTGACACACTGGGCCTGGGAAGCCGCAGGCTTTTTGGCAGGAATTAGGCACAGTTGAAAGTCAGACTATGACTGTCATCTCTGAGCCAATTGCAAGGTGCCAGGCCTTGGCACTGGGCCTGGCAAAGGCGCAGAGAAGCCAAACTCCTGTCCGGCTACACAGCTGTTTTCACCCTGGCTTGGCCAATCCTTAGGATGCAGATAGTGTCCTGTGTCACCAGGCGGTGGCTGAAAGACAAGGGGCTTTAACCTCAGAGAGACTGGTGTTGAGTCTGCAGCCCTGTTGCTTCCTCCTGGGAGGCCAGAGAAAGCTGCTGAGACTCCCCAAGATTGCAGGGCTGAGGATCCTTAACTCATGAAATAGATTTGAGTTCTAAACTGCCCAGCATAGCACCCAGCCTGGGATGGGCTATGTCCACAAAGTCATCTTGTGTCTCCACGGTATATATCTTCCAAAATAGATCCTTTGGCCCCACCCAGGTAATCCAGTTAACTCATCCACACTAACCCATGTTACTTGATGACCTGTATCACTTGCCCCACACAAAGCCCAGATTCAAGCACCTCCTCATCCTTGGGACTCACTTTCCTTGCCCTCGATTGGATGTGACAATGCACATTCTGTCCCTCTAGGCTGCATGTGGCTCCGATGGCTCGTGGATGTGGAGGGTAGCTGTGAGGGGTGATCTGCACAGCCAGACCTGCGAGGTGCATGTGGAGCAGGTTCTCTGGCCTCTTCTCTTACGGGAAGTTGGCCTGGCCACGGCCTCTGCTCTGCCAGCTCAGGCTTGCAGCTGAATCCTCCATCCATCAGCCTGTGCTTCTGCTTTTGGAGCTAATGCTGCTGTGACAGAAGCAGAAGGGGGACTCCTGGGGCTTCGGCACCTTCCCTGTCTCTGCTTGAGCTCCTGTCAGCTGCTGTGTGTCCCCCCGAACACCAAACTCCGTGTGTGGCACTCTGTCCTTAGGTTGTGATGGGTCAGCAAGAATGAACCCTGGGCTCTGGTTTTCCTGCCTTTGAGGCCACATGACCTGTACCCACTAGGTCACTCACTGCAGCAGCAACCACGTCCTGAGGTCCCCTCCCCCGGCCCCTCTCTTCTGAACCTCTTCAACCACAAACGCGCTTCTGCCTCATTTCATCCTGCTCTGGCCTCTTAGTGTTCTAAGGCAGCTGAAGGGAAGGTCCAGGGACACCATCCCTTCTACCTTGCAAGCAGCCAATTCCTGGGAAGGACACAGGAACTTCCGAGCCTACAGCAATGATTGGCGGAGGGCAGTAGAGGTGAGGGGCAGAGGCCAGTCCTGGCTGCTGTGCTCCTTGAAGCCTAGGACCATGAGAAAAATAAAAGGTCACAAAGGAAGGGGTTGAAGCCCCATGAGACTGCAAGACCCTCTGGTCTCCAGTGAAAACATCCCCTGTGTGTACAGAGCCTATGGTATCAGAAGACCTCTCCTATCCCTGTGGTCATTTAACAGAGTGGCCATTACTGCCTTTCACCTGCACAAAAGATACCCAGATGTCCAAGGAAGATTCAGACTTCCCAAGGCCACAGGGGTCCCAAGGGCAAACGTCCAGAAGCTCAGGCTTCTGCCTTGCAATATCTACATCTGTCTCTAGCGTTGCAGGGTGGGGCTGGAGGAGGGAGGGTGAGAACAGAGCAGAAAAGAGCAGCCCTTCTGCACCCACACAGCCTCTCCTCACTTCCTTTGTGCCTTCTCTGTTAGAGGGAGGGCATGGACGGATGAGGGAGGAGGCAGAGCAGGGGAAGCAAAGGTTAAGCCCCTCCTTGGCTATGGCAGGAGACATCTAGAAGCCTCAGGACCCAGCACTCATTCCTCCACGCTGTAGCCCTGGCTGCAGCCAGAGACCCCGTGCACTGCTGCCCAGACTCCTTCCCGGTACCCAGGGGATGCATGGCCTGACCAGCTTGGCAGCCAAAGCCACAGTGTGGCACGCAGGCTGACCACCTGAGGACCCATGAGCTAAGAGGCCCCTGCTTGTCCCCTCAATCTCCTCTGCACTGCATCCTGTGTAGCTTTGTTCTTCAACATGAATCAGCCCAAATTCCATGCTTTCCATAGTAAAAAGGTCGTCCCCTCTCTGGTTAATTTTCACTGGCCCATTTTCCTCTCCTCTCCTCACCAGACTCTAGGGACCTCTAAAGGAGGAAAATACAGCCTGTCAGCATTCTGTCCTCCTGGCCCAGCAAAAGCTGCTGGGGAAGATCCTGGAGTGTATGCATGTACATGTGCATATCCTGAGGACAGGCTGGACCTCCCGAGTCACAGGCAGGCGCTGAGTGGGTCCCAGCACAGCGTTCAGAAGAGATGAGCCCCATTATCCTACAGGCAGGTTCTGGAAGTGGGAGGTACTGGCAGGAGAAAGGAGTCAGGTCAGCTCCTTAGCTGGCAGTCTGCAGGGCTGGCCAGGGCTGCAGGCGGGTGAGAAGCTCTGACATGCGCACACATACCTGGGAGCAGAAACAGAGAAGCCAGGCCAGAGCAGGGCAGCCCGAGCACGCTTCATGTGTACTTGGCTTTGGCAGGGAGCAGTAAAGGAGCCAGTATAACCCATCATTGCACAGATGGGGAAACTGATGCTCACAGAGGGGAAGGCCCCTGCCAACATTGCAGAGCAAGGTCCTTGGGTATCAGTTTTTTGAAACAATATATTGTGCTCCAAAATCAGTAGCTGGAAAGTTGATTTTTCACTGCACAGAGTACCAGACCCTGTGCAGAGGCTGGGAGAGATCCAGGATTTTATGAGGACACAGGAATAGGAAGGGGGAAATCTCATGTCATTCCCAAAATGCTTACGGCAGCTGTGTTCTGTGAGTTCACAAGGTTTCAGGGTACGATTTGGTCCTTAAAGGGTAAACAACTCAACCAGGACAAGATGGGAATGGGCAGTGCAAGAGGAGGGGACAGGCTGTGTGCAGACACAGGGCACCTCTAGGGCTCATGAAGTGCCAGGAGGCTGGAACAGAGTGCATGGTAGGCAGTGCTGAGAGAAAGGTGTGCTCCAGCCAGGTGTCACAGGTGCCAGTCCTGCACTGGCTGCACTGGGGGACTAATGGGGGCAGCTCTTCTCTGCATTCTCATGCTCGCCCAAGGCCAGCTCAGACACATTCCCACGGTGACAGCAGAGGACCAGGAGGCGGGCTTTGATGGGAAAGCCCACTTCAAGGTGCTGATATCTGTTGACTGGCATCAGGTCCCATCACAGGGCCCACAGTCAAGAATTGAGGGTAGTCAGTCCTTTCACAGTGGGGAGACAACACAAAGAGCATGGGAGCAGGACACACTGGGGTCATCAACACCATCCACCACTGTCCTTTGCTACCTGGCCTTGGCACAGGCAGCCTGGGTGGGCACAGAGCAAGCCTCCAGGACCCAGTTCCAAATCTGGCTTTTTTCTAGGGAATACTGCAAGCTGACTCAGCCCTCCATTAAGTTCTCACTGCCTGATCTGTGTGTGTGTGTGTGTGTGTGCGCACGCATGCGCGCGCACGGGTGTGGGTGCACATGCATGTGCCTATGTCACAGCTGGAGAAAGGCTGCCTGCTTTGTTGTCCCTCACACTGCTGGGGTGTAGAGCCATGGAGGTGACAGGAAAGTATCAGAATCAGGCACATGGGGCACGGAGAAGACCCAAGGAAGTCCAGGCCCAGCCCAGCAGCCAGGAAATGTTTTCCTGAGAAAGCAGATCATGAATGGGGCCTGGGAGCTGAATAGAATAGGAGGAGACCAGCTGTTCAGGCAGGCAGGAGGGCACTGAGTCACTCAGAGGGAATCATGTGGGCAAAGGCGTAGCATGAGAATGGGTGGTGTGCCAGGCATGGCCGTGGGTATGTGTGGCTGACCTCAGGTGGCTTGCTGAGGGGACAACAGCCAAGTCACCAAGCCTGGCATCTCTGCAGTCTAAGAGCTAGTGCTGGACAGAAGCCAGGGTGACAGGGGCAGACCTGCTTGGAGTCGGAGCTCCGGGAGGTCAGGGCTCTGTGCAGGCTGGGGTCCCTGACTCTACAGGAACTGCTGAGGTACTAGGGCAGGGCTTCTGGTCCCTCTGGAGCTCAGCCACCTGGCATAGCCTCCTCCCCACCTTTTTCTCATCATCTGCCTTATCCTGACATGACAGATCACCAACAGAGAGCAGAGAGGGCTTGAAAGAGTCACCGAGGAAAGGCAGCTTCAAAGTGCCTTCCCGACCTGCACTCCCTCAGCTTCAAAGCAGCTTCAGACACATCCCTGCCCAGAGGGCTTCAGGGCAGCCCTTCAGGCACACCTGCTGTTTCCCACCTGGACAGAAGGACACTGCTCTGTTGTCACCTGGGAGCCCTGGGGTCCTCTCCACTGAGCCTCTGATAGAGCCTTAGTTTGGGGAGCATCCTGTCCCCTCCCCAGGACTCATGCCCAGCCCTGGGCTCCCATTAGCTGGGGACTTGTCTCCTGTAGTGTCCACCTGGCACAAAGCATGGGCTTGAGTCTGGCTAAATGTGCTGGTGCCCCTGAATATTTGGGTCCAGCATTCATGCAGCTGCTGAGGATGACAGGGCCTCTGGGACTCAAGAATTCTTCCAGGGCCAGGGCTGTAGCTCAGTGGTCTAGGGGTTGCCTAGCATGCATGAGGCCCTGAGTTTGACCCCCAGTACTAAAATACACACACACACACACACGTGTGTTTCCCCTCTATATAGACAGGCAGAGCTGTGTTTCCAGACAAGTCCTGGCTATGGAACCAGGAGACATGGGTTCCTAGCTCAACTCTGATGACTTTGGGTGAACTCTTTGGGCTTCCATTCCTGAAACTCTAGAATGGGATTATTGAGAGTGCCCTCAATAGGCTGGTCTATGAACTGAATACACTGATACAGTGATACATCTGAAACTCGCTCAGAATGCCTCCCACATGAGGAGTATTAAAGTAATTCAGTAGTGCACATAAGAATTCCTAGGATACTGGAAGCTCAGGAAAGGAAGATCTTCCAGGGGAGTGTAGACGGTAGGACCTTGGAGAAACCCCCGAGTGGGTCCCGTTGAATCCCTCTGCTCCACCCTGGGTATCAAAGAGCACAGGCCAGGTAAAATATAGCCAGCAGGTCCACGCAGGGGTGTCAGCACTGAATGTGCAGGACAGAGCCCCACAGGCGTGGGAAAGAGTAGGAGATTGGGAGGGATAGCCAGGGAGGAGGGACGGGCCTAGAAGGATATTAAATTTGGAAGCCATGGAGGATAGAGACAAAATGTCCTTCAAAGCTCAGTGTGATGCTGGCCACGGGTCCCTAGGGCAGGCTGAGGTGGGTAGTCTGCTCTAGAAAGGAGGAAGAAAGAGGGGCAAGAGGGAGGAAAAAAGGCCACTCTTGTCACTTCTGGACTAACAGCCTCCCACTGGCACCCCAGCCCCTCTGGAACCTGTAAGTTGTGCATTTCTTCCCTTTCCTGTATTTTGGCTTTACTTCCTCACTGTGTCCCAACTGACACCATCCACAACCCGATTCCTGCCCCAGCAGGGGTCCCCTAGACAGTGGCCAGCTTGGCTTGTGTCCTCTTCCAGAGTCAGAATTCAAGACCAGTTACAATGCAAATCCTAGCACCCAGGGAGGCTAAATATACTGCAGGCCCTGGGCCAGGTCTCTCTGGGGCCAGGCAGTTGGGCAACAGGACTTTAGGCCTCCTTGAACCTTTGCAGCCACAGACCCATCTCAGAACTGCCTGCCATTTTGTTGCTGGAACTGGAAGCCTGGTAGAGGAGAAGTCCCCCAACCCCCAAGAGTAGGACTGTGAACCCGATAGCTTAGGAGCACAGAATCCATAGGTTCCTGGTGCACCCGGAGCATGGGGAGACTGCTGAGATGGGAATCATCTTCTTGGCTTTTAAAAGCAATCTTAGGGTCCCAGGCAAGGTGAATAGGTGAAAGAGCTAGGGAAAGACAGAGAGGCAGAGTACACCCCAGGGTTCCTCACAGGATGAAGGCTGTGCCTGGCTTCTTCCCCAGCCCCTGGTGCAGTGGAGGTGGGGATAAGTTGATTTGATAATAGAGCTCTAGAAGGAGCTCCATTATGGAGACAGAGAAATCAAGAGATGAAAGGAAATGCACACTCAGGAAGAAAAGCCTAGCAAGATAGTGGAGATGGAGAAGGGGGGCGGGGAGAGGAGAAAAATAAATCAGCAGAGATGCAGGAGTAGGAAAGAGGAAGGAGCAGGGGAGAGAGGGGGGGAGCCGGAGAGGGAGAGAGAGGGAGAGAGAGGGGGAGAGAGAGAGATAGAGAGAGAGAGAGAGAGAGAGAATTTTCACCAAGTCCCAGAATAGCAGCTGTTGGTGCCAGCAGGCTGCCCTCAGATGGCCCTTAAATTGGGACTGAATTCAGTATTCTCTAAGTCTAGCATGTTGGTGTCACTGAGGACAGACCGTGCTGGTTCAAGGTCGTCAGAGAAGACCCAGCTGGAGTGAAATGCACACCAGGTGTGTGGCTTCCTGTGCCAGGCTCCACACACCCCCTCCAGCTCCCACCCTGCACCCCCAGTAGCAAACAGAAGGAGGTGACACCAGCCCTGGGGAGGGCAGGGACCTTCCTGCTGGACTGAGGTGAAGGAACAAGGGAGCAGACAGGGCAAAAGAGAGACTGACTGGCAGAGTGGGGGGATGGAGGGAGTAGATGGCCACTCCATTTGGGGAAGAGAGTTGTATACTTAGGGCTGTGTTTGTGTGTTTCAGGTTTCATTTTCCTGAGCCCACGTTTGCAGTACATAATGATTACATTCCTCATGGGGAGCTGGTACCTGTCCATAATGCACGTCAGTTCCTTTTCCATCTCCTTCCTCTACCTTCCCGCCATCTCTTGAGCTCCTTTCTGTTTGAAAAAGGTCTGTCTCCCCACTTTTTATCATCTATCTTTTCTCTTGCCCTGTATATGTTTCATATAAGAGTAACCATGTGACACGTAAGCTTGCAGGTCTGCTTTATTTCTCTTAACATTATGGTTTTAAGATGCATCTATTTTCCTGCGAAATGACTCAAGTTTATCCTTCTTTACAGTCACCAGAGGAATGTAAATTAGAACAACACTGAGATTCCATTGTACTCTAGAAAGAATGGCTACAGGAAAAAGAGGCCTTTCTGCACTGAGGGTGGGATTGTAAACTAGTATGACCATTGTGGAAATTGGTATGGAGATTCCTCAAGAAACTCAAACAAGAAATTCCATTTGACCCAGCTATTCCCCTTCTAGGACTCTTCCCAAAAAGTTAGGACATCATATTGCAGGGATACATGCGTACCATGTTTATAGCAGCACAACTCGTAATAGCTAAATCTTAGGCTGTGTTTTTAAAGATGTTACTGGGATATTCATGATGCCTAATAATTAGAATTGGTGCACACATGCATATCTTTTATCTTGATCATTTTCCACCCCCTCACCCCCTTCCTCCTCTCTCCTTTCTGCCCTTCCTCTGTTCCCCTTCCCTTTTCCAAAAGATCGACCTCCTTTCGTCTCTCCTGTACTTTACTCTTTCAGTTATAGTGTGGGTTTCGCATAGAAGCGAGGCCACGCAATCCTTAACCTTCTGTGTCTGATTTAATTCGGTTAACAGCACCATCTCAAGATCCATCCATTTTCTTAGAAATGGTTGGAATTATTTTAATCTCTCTTCTTTACCCACTCCCCCTTGGGAGGAAGGGCTGGTCCTGGTGTCCTAAAAAGACAGAGTCTCTGCATTAGCTAAGTGGAAAAGTGGCCCATAGGGTTCCATTCAGAGTTCCCTTAGGGAAAAGTGGGAACACTAGCTAGTCTTCACACCACAAGAAGTCTTCATTAGAGCCCAAGAATTTTCCGGTAGCATTAAATAAATAAAAAAAAAGACGAACAAACAGGGAAAGTTACATTGAATAAATATAAACTCACTTTCTTGATCTATCCCATGGCAAATTCATATATATATATATATATATATATATATATATATATATATATATATTTGAAATAAAAATCTCTCTATGTAGGCCAGGCTGGCCTCCAATTTGCAGTGATCCTCTTGCCTCTGCCTCCCATGTGCTGACATTACAGGCATGCACCACCATGCCCAGCTAAAATTCTAAAAATTCTATAGACTTATACCACATCTGTGTGATTCTCAGTGCTGGGCAAATTTAAAAATATGAATTGGAAATTAGTTAAAAAGTGCCACAGATTTAGAAGAAGGAAAGAACAGGGATACTTGTTGAGTATGTATTTATATGCCAGGCACAGTGCTTTGTAAATAAATGTTTTTACTTGGGTTGTATCTTTATGTGGGTTTTTTTTTATCAGCGTCCTTACAACAGGACTATGATTTTTTATCCTCAGTGATGTGTCTAGATCTGGAAAATGTGGCTTGAAGAAATTGAGAAAATTTCTCAAAGTCATCTAGCTGGTTAGGAGAGGAACTGGGATCCATACTGTGTTCTGCTTGTGTTCAAGGCCCATTTCTTGCTGGGCATAGGGGTACATGGCTGTAAATCCCAGCTACTTAGGAGGCTGAGGCAGGAAGATCACAATTCTGGGGCCAACTTGGGCAACTTAGTAAGACCCTGTCTCGCTGGGGATTTAGCTCAGTAGCTCAAGTGCCGGCCTGGCAAGTGTGAGGTCCTGAGTTCAATCCCCGGTACAAAAAAAAAAAAAAAAAAAAAACCCTGTCTCGATGTAAAAAATAAAAAGGGCTGGAGAAGTGTCCTAATGACAGATCATTTGGTTAGCAAGCCATTGCTTGAATGCAATCCTCAGCAGTGCAAAACAAAACAAAATAAAACTCTAAGCCAGGTGACTCCAGGAACCTTAGGGAAACTGCTCCTAGGAGTAAGGCTGGGCAGTCGTGAAAAGTGAGGTGAGTACAGTCTTTTGGGAAACACAAGCAGCATTGGTAGGCAGAGAATTTCTCTGCCTTGGGGAGCCTGGTAGTCAGATGGTAGGCAAAGATGTCAAGAAAAAGCTTAATCCCCCCAGGGCCAGGACTGTGGAGATGACACATGGTGTGTTCTCCTGGTAGCAGATGTTGAGGTGATTCATGTGTAGTGGACTCAAAAGTAGAATCAGGACCAGTGCTGATGGGAGAGGAAGGAGGCAGTACCAAGCAGGGAGCAGTCTCTGGTTCCTCTAGAGAGGAGTCTTCAGCATTGTCCATGGTTTGGAGGGGAGCTGGGCCTTCCCATCCCTGGAATGCCCTGGGATAGGGTTAGGGGTGTTACCTGGGGCAAGGATGATTTCTTCAGCTTGGGCAACCCCATGAGAGGCTGATGGGTGAGAACTGCCAAATACCCACCTTACCTGCAGCTGGGACAGTGAGTCCCAAAGTCCTGAAGGGGCCTGGGGAGGAGGCAGCACGGGGTCCATTGCAAGGTTTCTCAGTGGTGCAGGTAGGAAGTGGCTGGGGATTGTGTTCCTGGGCTTGATGAGGCCAACTCCATGATGTACAGAGACTCCCAGGGGCAACACAGACCATGGGTGAGGGTTTCCAGTGGGCAAGGGTCTTACAGACTGTGGGAGTAAGCTGGGGTGAAGAGCTTCAGAAGGTGGCTTGAAGTTTGAATATATCATCTCTGCTCCTTGTCCCAACAATGTGAGATGGAAAAGATACCCAAGGTGGAACTCTGGAAGGGTGCTCTAAGCTGAGCAAAGATTCTTCCCCTGGTTAGTATGTCCTCTGGGAAGTCCCGAGTGCCTAACCCTGTGTGGAGAAAGGGAGAGAAGATGGGAAGACAAGTGAGGGGCAAGTTGGTCCCACCTTGAGGCAGTCACCTACTGACTGGGGGTGCAGCCTTGTATGTGGGAGCAGGGATAGAAGAGAACACGGTGTGCTCCTGAGCTGTCTTGGAGAAGCTGCCAGTTCTTGGGGTAAATTAATTCAGAGGAAGCCAGCAAGGTGGGAAAGTCAAGGAGAGGTCCTCAGAACAGAAAAGATGAGCCTTAAATAATGGAAAGCAGGGCTCTGCGCTCTTGAATTGTCCTCTCTCTTCTGAGTCCTGCAGCCTTTGAGGAAGGGAAGGTCATTCATGCCCATGGTTGGCCCCACTCCAGGTTAAAAGATGACCCAGGCATGCGCACAGCCCTTTCTCCTCTCTAGGAGCCCCCTTGGCCCTCGCTACCTTGGAGCTGTTCGTGGTGCTGAACCACAGGGTGTTTCTCCAGTCCTACCTTGGAAGAACCAAGTCTTCTGGGTTTGTTTCTCCTTCTGTGAGAAAGTAGAAAGTAGAAAGACAGGCTTCTTCATGGACAGTTGTGTATGGAGTCTAGGAAACCTCTAGACGCATGGGCCTCTGGGTAGAACATCATAGGGTGGGCAGACCTTCCCAGTCCCGAGCAGAGCACAGAGTAGCCATTTCCTTGGTGCCTGTGTATAAAGTGGGTAACTCACAGGCATGCTCTCGAGGGAACTCCTTTGCTGGGATGGAGCTATTCCATGGAGCTATGCCTTGGTTTTGTTGATGGCAGCATGAATTTACACATGGAACAACAACAACAACACATGCAAGTGCATGCAAAAAGTGGCAAAAATCAAGTAAGGTCTGTAAGGTAGTTAACTGCATTGCACTAATGTCAGCTTTTTAGTTTTGTTATTGTGCTAATGTTACCCTCACATTGCCCTGGAGCATGCTGTAGATTTGCCACCACTGCTCTGAGCAGTTTTCCATCACTGTCCTATGCCATAGAGGGAAGCCAGGTACTTGGGATATTTTTGTACTGTTTTTGCCCAACCTCTGTGACTTTATTTTTAAACACAGGATGCCCAGTGGGAGTCCTCCTTGAGAACCTCTTATCACCCTCCTGCTTCTTCCCCACCCATTTAGACTCAGCTCAAGTTTTCCATTCTCCAAGGGAGCTTCCTGCTTATCTACGCCCACTTTTGCATCCCTGTAGTATGGTGCTGTCTTACTGTGCTGTTGTTTGCATGTTTGCCTTGTGCCCAAGATTGCCAGTTACATGTTCTAGGTCTTCCATCTCCTCAGGTCTTGAAGACATGCAACCAGTACTGAGTTATTCCTTGGAGAAAGAATAATACATCATCTGCCTCCCCAGCATCCAGGCTTCCCCAAGCCCTCAATTGCCTTGTTCTTGTCCCAGCTTCTCTGTCAGGTGAGGAAGTGATGGAACATGGGACTTGAGGTACAAGAGCCACTGCATAATGGGGCACAGCAGTGCTTAGCCACCTTGAGAGCTGAGAGTTACAGCCACTTCACAGGTAGAGACAGACACACAGTGAGAAGCGGCAGTAGTAACAGAACTGAAACCAAGTTCTGCTTTCCAAGCTTATGCTGCCAAAGATGCAAATCTGGCTGTCAATTGCCCAGCCTCTCTGACCTCCAGTTTCTTCTTCCATAAACCAGGAAGAATAACATCTACTTGCAGAAATCCCTAAAGGTCAATGACTTTCGGAGCATTTGTTATTCCATGGATTCCTCAAAGACAGGACCGACCTGGCAGTGACGGATGTCCCCTGTCTGGATGTTGAAGTAATCTGTGAATGAATTAGGAACTGAAGGAAGAAATGAATGCTTGCAGAGTGGCCCCACTGTTCTGAGCCCAGAGAAGGAGCTCTCCACATGTTCATTCCCTCCTAGTTTCTCACCCTTGTCCTCTTCATTCTGCCCCATTCCTTGCTGGCATGAATCCTCATCCAAACAGTGCCAGGATGCTGGAGAAGCTCCATTTCCCTCCAGTGGAAGGAAAATGTGCCACCCACAGTGTGGGGAGCTGGGCATGGGGTAGAGGCATGCCCTATGTCTGGACTCATCCTCAGGGTTGTGGTTGAACAGGACCAGGGACAGCCCTGCAGCCAGCAGTGTGGGTGGTGGGCACTCTGGTTTACTGTAAGTGCTGGGCCTGCAGCCCCAGTGTTCACCCACAAGGTAGCCTTGACCAGAGGAGTCAGGGAATCTCAAAGAGGCTTGTGGGACACCCATCTGTGGGGGAAAAGGTAAAGTTATGTGCTTTACTACCTATACCTGCTTGTCCTTCACACATAATCTGGAAATCTATGCTTTTCACAAATATGAGGGACCCCAGATATCAACAGTGCAAGCTTGAGTGCCAGTTCCTCTCCAAGTAGGGACTGGTCTGAGTCTTAAAGACCTTCAGTGGGTGGGGGGCTCACTACTTCTCTGGCATGGTCATTCTGTGGTCACTGTGGTGGGGAGGGCAAAATGGATCATTCCAGCATCCCTGGGACTCAAGGCTTCCTGAGTTGAGTTGAAAGGGACCCTGGCTCCCCTTGAGTTTGGGAGCTCTAGGAGTTGGGTGCATCTCCTTGTGGTCCTTCCTCAGTCACTTTGAGCACAGCCACGGTGTTTTACTTTATCCCCAAGATGGCCTGTGTTTTCCCTCTGGCCTATGTTGGCTGAGCTTCCATCCTGAGCTGTGTTTGGGGACAGGCTGTGACATCTTCAGAGCCACTGTAAAGAACGCGTCTGCATCTGCTGCCCATTGTATAGCCCAGTGTACCTTAAGTAATGGCTCCCGTGATAAATTCTGCTTAGAATTTAGTGCCAGGAACATGTTTATGTCTCTTGAAAAACTGGCCTTTTGTTCTGGCAGGGAGAACACTATATCCTTTTGGTTCTACTTTTGGTCTGAGCTGCCAGGAACCTCAGAGCTAAATTTAATGATTAATTGCAACAACCTCGATATTTTCAGTGTAGGACATAGTTCTTGCTTCCATTCGCATTCACCAAAGCTTCTCAAAGAGAGGACTGTAGATTCCTGGCACAGAATCAACTTGCTAAAATGCAATTTACTGGTCCAACTTCAGACCTAAGGATGAACCAGAATCCTAGGGTAGGAGTGGGAAGTCTTACATATCCTAAGTCAATCCTTAAGCCAACTAAAGTCTGGGACCCACTGCTATGAGTTATATTGATTTTTATCTCAAACATACTTTAATGAAGATATGCTTTCCTGTAAACTGTTTCAATATCTATCTGAATGCAGAGGAGGGGCTGGGGATTTATCTCAGTGGCATAAGCACCTGCCTGGCAAGCGCAAGGTTGTGAGTTCGATCCCCGGCACAAAAACAAAACAAACAAACAAAAAAAGAGGAGAGGTTCTGAATGCAGAGGAGTTTTTTAAAATATGATATACATTTAATTTTATCAAATGAAAAGGATAAATGATAACATTAAACCTCCACATGGTAGTTGAAAACATTCTAAGAATGTATGGTTGAAAATATTAAACTTTTGGGTTTTTTTTTTTTTTTGTCTTTTTGAGACAGGGTCTCACTGTGTAGTTCAAGTTGGCCTTGAGCTCACTTTGTAGCCCAGGCTGGCCTCAAACTTGCAATGATCCTCCTGCCTCAGCCTCTTGAATGCTGAAATTACAGGCATGCACCCCCATACCTGGATCAAAAATATTAAACTTAGAAAAATATTTAAAATTAAATTTAAAATACATCTGGGGTTAGCTCAGTGGTAGAACATGTGTTTAGCATGAAATACTGGGTTCAATTCCCAGGACTGAAGTCAACCAACCAGCCAATTAATCAATAAAAGTGGTATCATAAGAAAAAGAATTAGGAACTGGGCGACCACCCCAGGGAAAGAAGCAACAGCGTTTCCTGAGATCTGCGCCATGTTGGAATTAGGGCACTGGGAAAATCAACAAGCAGCCTGCCACCCTGGTAAGTGGCTGTGGACTGGCAAGCCATGGCCACCCCAGGGCAAGAAGCAACAGTGTTTCCTGAGATCCATGCCATGTTGGAACTTAGGGCGCTGGGAAAACGAGCAACCAGCCTGCCATCCTGGTAAGTGGCTATGAGCCTACCGGCACCTCGGCTGAGAATCAAACATGCCATCCCAGCCCACCCCAGCCCCCCATTAGCAAGTGGGCACCAGAGACCTGAGCATCTCTTGGGAGGGTGACCCTATTTAATATAGCAAATAAGGGGGATTTCCTTCTACCATCTCTTTGAAGGCAAATATTTTTATTGCCATTTTGCTTTGTCCTGATTAATGTATTGCTCTATTCAATATTCTGTTTTGATCAGTTCTATAATATTCTGTATTTCTTTTGATTTTGCTATACCTGATTGAAAAAACAACTATTGTGAAGATAATGAGACATACAATGGTACCTATTACTGTTATCCCGGTAACTTGCTGTGAAGTTCTGTATCAATTTCACTACACTGTCTCAACTGGCTTTATTCCATACTGTTCTGTTGTATATTACTACCTCCAAGTTAATAAAAAATTAAATAAAAAAACAATAGAACATGAGAAAACAAGGTAATAAAATACCTCCCAAAACTCCCAACTCTACCAAAGCTGATCCATGGGGCATGGATGAGGAGAAACTCAAAAACAAAACAACAGAATAATATAAGGTGATTAAAAAGGAAATAACAACAACAACACAGATCAGTAAGGTACTGAGCAAGCTGAAACATGATATAACAAAAGAGATAATGGACTTAAAAAGCAAAAGGAGGAAAAGAAAGTGCTCTAAAGGCTATAACTGCATATGTGTTTAAGTGTGTAGGACTGATAATCATATTACTAAGTTTTTGTTGGATTGTTGAACAGAACTGTTTGCAGGCTCACTGTTTGAATGTCCACTTTGTATGCTTTAATTTTGTAACATGAACAACTATTTCTAAGAGGACAATATGTAATTTATCAACTAGTGATTTCTTACTTTCTTTTTGAAATTCTCTATTATTTGTACCCTTTTTTCTGTTTTGCTTTTTTTCTCTTTAAATAAAATTTAAAAAAAGAATTAGGAACTGTTATTTTTTTAAAATAAATATTATTTTGGGCTGTAACTCAGCAGTAGAATGCTTTCCTAGCATTCATGAGATCCTAGGTTTGATCCCCAGTACAGAGAGAGAGAAAGAAAAAAGAAAACATTACTTAATAAACCACAATGACTATTCTCAAAAAGTCAAAGAAAGATGCATCATATCGTTAATAATAGTTTCCTCTGGATGATGCTATTCAAGTTGGTCTTTTTTCCCATGTTACACATTTCTGTAAAAGCATATAAGCTTTTGAATTATAAATAAATTCTGCAGTGAAATACTATGCAACTTTGGAAATAAGTGAGAAAGTGTATTAAGACATGAAAGGAGGTCTAAAATATTTCATTAAATGAAAAAAGAAAGGAGAATGGCTTGTGTAGGATACTAACTTTTGTGAAAGATTAGGAGGAGGTGTGAATATATATTTTGCTTGCTTACATAGGTGTAAAGAAACTCCAGAAGGCTTCCTAATAAATTAATAGCAGTTTGTATGAGGGGTAGTGGGAACTGGGCAGAATTTAGATGGAATGAAAGGAAACCTTTCAAAATATGCCTTCTATGTTTTTTTTCCCCATTTTTGAGCACTTTGAATAGATGTGAATATATTTCACATGTAAATGTTTCAGATTTTAAAAATATATATGATCAAAAGGTAGTATACTCTTTTACCATGGCCTACGTCAAAAGATGTTAACATGGTTAGCTTAGTCATGACCATGGGAATTATTTTATTAGGGCAGGTGTTTGGTTTCTTCTATGGCAATCCTTGCCTCACACCACTTTATCCCAGGACAACCTCCTCTAAAAGGACCCCCAGAGCCTGTGGTTTGGGACAGAATGAACTACAACTAATGAATAGTACAAATGAGAGGACAACCTCTTTTCAGTGCCTAAGGACATCGATGTTCAATACCCAGAGTCAGCAGTTCCTCTCCATCAGTGCTGCCAGTGCTGTGACAGGCTCCCAAGCCATTACATGTCACATACTCTTCTGCTGTAGGTGCCATAACAGAATCCTCAGAGTAGGGCTCTGGAGAAAGCTGCTTCCTCCCAGTCCTGGAGGCTAGGAGTGTAAGATCAGGGTGCAGTAAGTTGGTGTCCTCTGAGACTTCTCTTCTTGGCTCATACCCAGCTGGTCTCTTGCTGTTTCTTCATGTGACCTTTGGTCTGTGGGTTCTCATTAATCTCTGGTATCTCTGTGAGCCCCAATTTCCTCTTCATACAAGGACACCAGTCAGATTAGGTTAGGGCCCATCCTAATGGCCTGGCATCAATTCACTCATTCTATAGAGGCCTTGTTTCTAGGCAGGCACTGTGCCACTGAGCTATATCCCAAGCCTTCTAAGGCCATATTTCCAAAGAGAGTCAGAGTCAAAGTATGGAGGTTGGGACTTCACATATGAATTTGAGAGCACACAATAGATCCCAGCACAGAAAACAAGACAAACCACAGCCTGGAGACAGAGACTTTAGATTCAGGTCTGGATCAATGCTGAGACAAGTTCTGGTCTGGCAAGATGTGGTTTAAAGTAGTCTGTGGTTAAAAAAAAAAAAGTCTCATCCCGAGATCCAGTCATGGTGGAACTCTGGCGGCTGAGCAAGAAAGAAACACACCTCCCTTCCTGGTAAGCGGCCCTGGTGCGAGCCAAGAGGAGAACCAGTCAGCATCTCTGGTGAGCCTACCAGTGCATGGGCTGAGAATCAAACATTCCATCTCCCCACCCCCACTCCCATTAGCAACTGCGGGCAGCAGTCCGAGCCTCTCGTGGAGGATGGCTGTATGCAATATAGCAAATATGGGGGACTTCCTTCTATCTTCTGTTTGAAGGCAAATGTTGTTTTCACTGTTTTGCTTTGTTCTGATTAACTGTTTTGCTCTATTCAATATTCTCTTTCAATTGGTCTTGTAATGTTCTGTTTTTGGTTTGATTTCGCTATACCTGATTGAAAGGACAACTATTGTGAAGACACGATAGACTATGGTACCTATAACTGTTATCCCGGTATCCTGCTGTGAAGTTCTGTACCAATTTCACTGCATTGTCTCAATTGGCTTTATTCTGTTTTGTTCTGTTGTGTTTTACTACCTTCAAAATAAAATTTTTTTAAAAAAAGTTTGTGTTCAAGCACATTGGTAAATTTCAAGGCAGGCAGAAGTCAGATGACAAAGAAAAGGAAGAATATTGGAGTCACTTTTCCATTGCTGGGATGAAATTGCTGACATTCACAAGTGGTAGGGGGAGAATTTATTCTATTCACAGCTTTGGACATGGTTGGCAGGCTCCAAGGCAGAAACATCATGGCAGAGGGAAGCTGCTCACCTCACCACAGCCAGGGAGAGAGTGAAGAAAAGAGCCCAAGAAGAGAAGTGGCCTTCAAAAGCATGCTCTCCTTTCTCCAGCCACACCTCACCTCCTAACAGCCCATCCACCTGGGAACTTGCCAACGGATTCTCCCATGATTGAATACCTTCCAAAAGCCCCACCTCTGAACACATGAACATTTGCGAGGACAACATTGTATTCAAACTATAACAGACAGGGAGGGAGGAAGAGGAGGTGAAGAAAATAAAGGAGAGGAAAAGGTGGGGTAATCAGCAGTGCTCCAGCCCCTCCCCATGATAACAGTTCCCCTGGGAGCACTACATAGAAGGGGCAACCAGTCAGGACTGTCAGCTTTGTGGCCCCAGCCTCAGTACCTCCAACTTTCCTCTGGAACACCTGTGGTGGTGAGGCTTAGCCCCAAAGAGGCTGACACACCCAGGACACCTGGCCCCCCAGGGATGCAGTGGGAACAAGAGGTTTCATCAAGGAGCCCCCTGACTTCATGGAGAGGAAGAGGAAAACTCTGAGGAAGAAAAGTGACATCTTAAAGTCATATGCAGCTGGGACTTGAAAATTGCCATGTTCCCTGGAGCTGTCATGGGTCAGGGACTATCCTGGAATGCTCATACCTTCGGAGACCCAGCAGCAAAGCAGGAGAAGGATTTATCTCTTCTTTGTTGTAGACTTTCCACTCTGGGGTCTTGTCACCCAGCTCAGAGCCAAGAGCTTCCCCAAGGCGAGAGACAGAGACTGATTCTTGGGGTTGGGGCAGATGATGAAGAAAATTCTTCCCCAAAAAAGGGCTGCAAGAGGACAAGGGGACACACATCAAGCACAGCAAGTCAGGGAGACAGAACTGTTTGAGGAAGACTCCAGACAAGGGGAAGAGAGCAGCATAAATTACGGCTTAACACCCCTGGTGAATCCTGAGCTGGTATCTCAGAGTTCTGGCTGCAGGCATAAATGACGGATAGATGGATGGTGTACTTGAAATGATGGAGCATCTCTCCAATCCAGATAATGCTGGCCCGTTTTGTGCTCAGAATCCATAACAAGGACATGTCCTGCTGTGAAATATAGTCCGTGGCTGGTGGAGCCACCTGTCTCTGTTATGTCTTCCCTGGCAGTGGCGGACTGGCAGGATGGGGTGCAGAGTCAAAGCAGCTTCCTCCTGGTGCACAGCGAGTGCTCAGGGCACAAGTCTCCTCGCCTGACCCATGCATCTTGCCATCTCTTGGTCATAGGAGGAGATGCAGAATGACTTTGGTCCTTTGATATCAGCACAGCAGGGGTTATCATTTATTTCAATCTGATTTTATTTCCCCTGGCCTGGGAAGTCTGCTCCACAGACTTGAAAATGAAGGCTACAGAGGCCTGTCCCCTTGACCATGAGCACACAGGACATCCTGGAGAAGAAGGCATCCTCTTGGGGAAGGCACGTCCTATCTAGGCACAAGTGCATCTTGAAGAGGAACATAAGAGCCCATAGTGGCCTCAGATCTGCTGGGATCACTCAAGACGTTTTACTCCTAGATGTTGGTTCTATCCTGCAATCCAGAAGAAAAATTCTCAGTGCTCCCTTCCGTCTCCACACATTTCCTCTGCCTTGGGGGCCCCCTGGATGCATTCTGTTCTTCTAATCCTCCAAGGCTTTTTAAATCTGCCTCCTCTAAGAAGCCTGTTCTGACCACTCCAAGCTGCATGGTATTCTTCCTTCTCCCTGCTCCTGCTTCTGCTTGCCATGAGAACCACACATCACCTTGAGTTAATACTTCAGTATTTTGCTCATGTCTGATGGCTTTGTAGGTTTCAATTCCCAACAAAAACTATAAGCTTCTTAAAGTATTACCTTAAGCTTCACTGTGAGCCCCTGCCCTTCCCATGCACAGAGTAGATGCTCAGTAAATGAGAACAGAAGTACAGCCTTGGATTGGAGGTGAAGTCTCTTCTCTCCTCCCCAGCTTGGGAGTTTGCCAGACACAAAGAAGTCACTTTCTCAGCCTGCCCTGCTGCCCGGCACAGAGAACTGGCACAGGATGTAGGGAGAATTGGGTCCAGTAAAGCTGGCCAGTTCCATCCATCAAAGCAGAGCTAAGCTGGCTCTTAGTGGTGGCTGGCAAAGCAGGCCTGACCAGATGTTCATGCTAAGCCCACAGATTCCAGCCATCTTATCCCCTGTGACAATCCAGACAGAATGTCACCATGGGCCCTGGGTCTCTCTTCATCAGAACCTCTGAGGGGTCCAAGCTGTTTCCTCAAGCAGTTCAGAGTGACCCTGAAGTCCACCACGCCCTGGCTCAATTGAGTCCTTGGAGATGTCCTTGTGAGTCAGGTGCAGGTATGGTGACTCCGTCTACCTGGCTCATTCTCCCTCCCAGCTTTGGCTAGCAGGAAACCTCCTGGAGCTTGTCACCCACTGCATGCCTTTCCTGTCTTCTTCCCAAATGCCATCTACTTTCTCCTGGATGATAACAGAGCCACTGATTAACCTTGGAAGGCTTAGGGAGGTCAGGAGTTCCAGGACTCTGTGACCAAGCCTGTGTGGGAGGGATAGATGTGTCTTTTGGAAAAGGAGAAGCCCTGACACTTAGGCCAATATGTGACCACCCTCATCTCCAGGAAATTCATCCTTGTATCTGCCTTTTCAGAGTAGCCAAACCATGGTTTGCTCCTGTTCTCCCTCTGTGCTCAAACTCACTCCCTGCCTCCTCTGTTGTGTGGCCGGGCTGGGATCAGCCTGTGACCTCACTTTAAATACCAGAGCCTGGGGAATGGCTTTGATTATCCCTGCCACTGAGTCCCATCTGTCTTAATTACATTTTCCATTTTGTCACTTACGTCACTTTGTGTTTCCTTCAGCAGCCGAGCATGTCCACGAGGGCCTGGGGGGTCCCTGCCCTTTCCAGGCTACTCAGCGGTTCCTGGCTCCATCACTCAGGACCGGCAAATTGCTGGCACCTGCCCTGGGGCTCACTGCAGAGCAGGCTGAGCAATCATCACCCCCACTCTCTACCCCAACTAAACAGCCTTGGAGGCCACCCAAGGACCTCACCCGGGTTGTCCTGGCTGCCAGCAACTGCAGCCAGCTGTCCGCCTGCCCACCTGCCTGTGGGTTTCAGGGTAACCTGGGGTTTATCTCCAAATCACTGCAGGGAGCTGTGGGTGCATCTGGCTGCCTGTGCTGGACACCTGTTCAGCTGGCCTCTCGCCGGGATCAGCCCTTTCTGAACTTTCTTGGAATGTTCGTGTGTTTTGTGTCCTCTGCAAGCCCCTTTCACTTGAGGGACACAAGCAGAGAAAAGAGAGGGTCCAGCAAACAAATGGAGGCTAAATATGACACAAAGGAGGAACTAGCACTGATACTATTCCAGGTTTTGCTTTGCTTCAGGAACTAATGACATTGAATGCATCAGTATGGGCTGAACCCTCCTCTTCAAAACCACCTGATTCTGGCCTTAAATGAGCTCAGAAGAGGACAGAAGAGCTCTGGGTCTAACTGTGCTCACAGATTCGCTGTCCAAACCTACTAATCAGACCTTGTCCCCAAACATTTCTTACCCTGAACAGTCCAGACTGAATCTACCTTGGTCCCAGACTGAATCTTGTCCCTGGTCTGTACATTACATAAACCCTGACCCTGGTCAGCATGGGCCTGGCATGTACTCTGCAAATACAGGAAGAGGACAGCTGGCTGGATGTAGCCTAGCCCCATGCCCACCTGCAGGTCCATAGCACAAGTCTCTTCCACCCAGAAAGCCTTTCTCTTCCTTGCACTTCCAGCTATGCCTCCTCCTGAAAGTCTTCCCAAATGCACCCCACCCTGTCTTCTCTCTCCACCATCCCTGAGCGCAAACCCAAAGTCCCACCTTCGGCATCAGCCACTCCCAGCCTTGGATATGGTTTCATCTGTCACTAGAATATTTCTTGTTGCCTTCCTGGAGGCCAGGTCGAATTGATACTCTGTGTCTTCATCACCATACATGCCACAAGCGATACTTCTCAGACCTCATTTTACACCTCAGAATGGACACAGGCTGTACTGCTCAAGCAGCAACTTCAACAAGGTTACATTTCATTTATGCCAAAGTCCTAGCTCCTGTGGCATTTTTGTGACTGTTGCCATGATTTGGTGGCTCCTTGTCCTTATCTCAGCTGGCAGGAAGTAGTGATGGTGATAATCTGCTTTCGTTCAGTTTTGACAGAGGCTAGATCCCCCAGTCTTGCCAGCTGGCATCTAGGGGCAGCTGTGACCCTGGCAGTAGTTTCCTAGAGCTTCCTGACCTTTTGTGTGTAACTTCTACAGTGTGACCAGAAATCCTGGCAGCACCCCATAACCTTCATGCTTTCAGCCCTCACAACGGCTTTGTAAGCCCTCAATCCCCTCTAGTAAGTCCCTTCCTGTTGAAATGCCTCGAGTGGCATCTGCTCCCTGTAATGTGCCTGTACTACAGTCAGAACCTGGCACCAGAATCACACCTAGGGAAACCAGGAAACGTAGATTTTTGTCCTGAGAGGCTACGTACCCAACTAACATATAAGTGGTCTATTTACCAAAGGAAATGGGAGAGAATGACACAGAGGAACCATAGAAAAGGCCTGCCCCAGCTCTGAAGTGCCCCCTCCAAAGCCTTGCATGTTTGGAGGGTGACTGGATCATGAGAGTGCCGTGCTCATCAGTTCATTCATCACCTAATGAGTTCAGTAGCTAAATGTGCTGTTAGACAGTGGGGTCTGTCGGAGGTGGGTCAGCAAGAGCGTGACCTAGAAGGGGAGATTCTTGTGCCTGGCTCCTCCTTCTCTGTTTACAAGGTCCCATGGATTAAGCAGCTGCCCTCTGCCCAGGCCCTTCTACCATGCCGTTTCTGCCTTGGAGTCAGTTGATGATGGACTGAATCCTCCAAAAACTGTGACCTAAAATAATATGGATATTGGATATTGTGTCCAGTGGTAGGACAGTGACCAACACATCACATAACTGCCACAGATTCTAGAACCCCACCAAATCTGCCACAACGACCAGTTTCCCTGACATGATGTTCCCACCATGGTGTGAAGAAGTGAAGGGAAGTGAGCAAGGGCTTCGGGGAGAGGATCTGTGCCTCCTGTCACTTGGGCCTGGCCTCCTGCCCAACGTTCATAAGACCCCATCCAAGGCAGTAGGAATGCAGACACAGATAGAAAATCTGCTGTCAAGGAAATCACACCCTCCCCAAGCATACAAAGCCTTCCACATCTCCATCTTAGCCCCTATAGCAGGATATTTTCTATTCTCCCCACTGAAAGAAAATCTCTTTCACCTTCAAAACCCTGAAGCCAAATGTCCTGTCATATAGGACAGCTTTCCCACCCCCAGGCAAAGTGCATTATCCCTCCCTGGGCTCCCACAGGCCAGGGCATCTTTCCAACCCAGCGCTGCCACACTGGCTTCTGCTGGTCCCTTGGAGGCCCCACCTCTACCTAGCATGGTTGATGGGGATATCGGGGGATGGGGACCCTGTCTGATTGACTTCCAATGCTGAGTTCAGCCCTGCTTCACCAGCAAGTCCATCCTCCAGCTGTGCTCTACTCTTTCCTTTCCAGGTGTGCAGTGCTCTCTCAAGCCCTTTGGACTCCAAAGACAGTTTTTGCTCTTCCCAGAACACTTCCTCCCCCTACTCTGACCCAGAAAGCCCTACTAGGACCTTTCTCCTTCAGGAAGGCTTTGCCTTGACTCCCACAGGGAGGCTGAGGTCCCTCCAGGCCACTCCATCATCGCCCTCCCTCTCCAGGTTGTGGCCAAGGATGGCATCACCTGAATGCTGGTTGTAGGCGCAGACTCCTGAGCCCCACCTGGACCTGCTGAATCAGAGCATGTAGTTTAACATTCTCCCCAGGGTAATTCCCTGCTCACGTGTGTCCAGGAGGGGCTGTACCACACCATGGATTACCTGGGTCAGAACCATCTGTTCTGGAGTCTTTTGTCTCTTCCCAGAGAGTGCAAGCTTGTTCTAAGGACAAGAAACATTTGTTATTCTTTTTATCCCCTTGTTCCTTCCCCAGTAGGGTTTGCCAGATTTAGTGAATAAAAACACAAGACCCTATTAAATCTGAATTTCAGAAGAATAGTGAATATTTTTCTTTTAGTATGTATATGGCCCATGCAGTATTTGCAATGTAGATTTATTACAAAATAATTTGTAGTTTCTCTGAAAGCTGGATCTAATTTCCATTTTAATTGGTATTAAATGTTCATCTAACTTGTGTTTTATCTAAAACCCTATCCTGGCCCCTGACAGTCTCTGACCTGCCTACAAGTGCCCCATGCATGTGTAGTCAGCTAGAAACCAAGGAAGCTGCCCAGCCACCTCGCCTACTTCCCAGGGTTGTTTGCTAAAATAAAACTGGTGAGATGCACTTGCGAATGTGTTTATTATAGTCATTGCCACCATTGCCATCACCCAAATGGCCTCAAACACATCAAAGCAAAGCTTTTTGAGCATTTGTGCATGTCAGTAATTCTTTTATATTGCTTAGATCAATCTGGTTTAGTGCATTAGGGTAGATGACATTATATTATAATCATGTTATTACTATTATTACCACCAATATTGGTATTGTTACAGTATGCCACTTTTGGATCACTATGATTATTCTCCCTGCAGAGAATTTTATGTTCTTGTCAGTGACTTCATTGTAATAATGAAACCCAAGTCCTCCCCAGGGTTCTGACTGGCAACTTCCAGGAAGCCCTGCCACCCCCTCGGGAACCACAGCCACCAGTAGGGACTGAACTGAGTTGGTGTGTGCGCAAGTGCTAGAGACTTTGCTGGGGATAGAGATTCAATGTCAAGGTTTTGTTTTGCAGTACTGGAAGATGAAGGTAGAGCCTTCACTCTGCGTTACCTTGCCAGTCCTTTTTAGAATGTTTTATGTTGAAACAGGCTCTCAGTAAGTCACTGTTACCCAGACTGGATGTGAAAGTGCAGTCCTCCTGCTTCAGCCTCTAGAGCACCAGGATTACAGGCATGCACCACGACACTCTCAATACAAGGTTTCTGAGCCAGAATCTAAGTTCTCAGAATGGGGTCCTTGCACTGCAGCCTTAATACCACCAGGGAGCTCGTTAGAAATACAGATTCCCAGGTACGGGCCAATGGTACAATGCGTAAGGCATCTGGCTACAGTTTGGATATACAGACTCCTAGGCTCTACCCAGATCTCCTGAATCAGACACTGGGGGTTGGGGCCCAGCAATCTGCATTTCAGCTGATCTGATGTCCTTAAGGTTTAAGAATCACTGCTCTAGGTGGCTGGGAGAGGGTATGGCACTCTGACAATTATAATTGTGTTGCATTTACTAGGATCCAGGGAGACAGAGGCAAGGAGTAGAAGGAGAATGGGACCAGGGGAAAGAGAAAAATGTTGGCAGACTCAGACTCAGTGTCAGGAATCTCTGGCCCAGGTCTTCCTTGAGTCCCAGGTTTGCCAGGAAAAAAAAATTTATATATAAATTTCCACAGGAAGAGACTGAGTGAGAAGAGAAGAAATGTCAGGTGCAAAGGTCCTGGGACTTGGTGGCAATGGAGAATTTTGGTTCACCTGGAATCCATGATTAAAAGGAAGAGAGTTCAAAGTCAGATCATGGGAGCCCTTAGATACCAAAGGACCCATTCAGAGTCCAGGGCTTGGAGGCTTTGACAGTTTTGTTTTGTTTTGTTTTGTTTTGTTTTGTTTTGTTTTGTTTTTAATAGAGGGACATAGAGCAGAGTTTGTGCAGCATGGGGAGAGAAAGATGAGCTGGGAGCAGAGGGGGAGGCTTCAGTCTGACTCTTCTAGCCCCATAAGTGTCCCTGGGGTTGCACAACGTGTCACACTGGCCCTGGCTGTAGGAGTAGAGTTGGTGTCCTTGTGCATGAAGGGGACATTTGTCTACTCACTCCATCAGAAAAACACAAAATCCAGCTCTGGCTCACTGAACTTTGCAGCTCCTGCCAGCTAGGGGCTTGGGACCCGTGACAGTCACAGCCACAGCCACGAGGGCCCCTCATCTGCATCTCAGCAGGCCATGGACCTGGAGATTCCCAGCCCAGGTGTTGGTCTGGCGGCAGCGCCTGCCATAGACATTTCTGAGGGTTGAAGTTTGGGAGGAGAGGAAGGAACAGGGCACAGGGAATGTGGCCCTGTACCCACTCCACCTCCCTGGAGGAGGAAGTCGAGGACAAGGGAAGAAGAAATCATTTCACGGTTCTGTTCACGGTTGCTCATCGCCTTCCCTGGGCCCGGTGCTGCTTCGGTCGTCTTGGAGGAGCAGTGAAGTTCAAAGAGCATCACACTCAGGGCCCCTCGTGGACCAGCAACTTCCAGGCTTTGGGGGCCACATCCCCTTCTGTGGCTGCATGGATGCCCCCTGGAGAGCCCAAAAGTCACTTTGTGCTTGGTGGGGTAGGGCAAGACCAGTGACAGCCTTGCTGTGACGGCACTGCTGACGGTGTTGTGCCTGCTGTGTTGGGAGACATAATCACATGTGCAGAATCTCACTGCTAGAAGATGTCTATCCAAGTGGCTCTTAAGTGGCTGTTGACATGTGAATGTTCCAGAATGGTCAGTACACGGTCACTGTGACCCAGGCTCTTCCGTAACCCCTCCGCCCCAATCCCTCAGAGACAGAGTCATGGATGCTGGCAGGATATAGAAAGTGCCTCCTCTGCTTTCCACAGCCTCACTCTTTTGACGGTGGATCCCCTGGGAAAGGCCATGTTCCCACTTCAACAAACCAAAAGTTGGAGCTGGGTTGCTCAAGACTTAGTCACTAACTCTTATGCAAGGAGTGGAGCTGATACAGCACAAGCCCACTATGGAAAAGGATTTGTCTATGTCACAGAGGGAGCCAGAGCCACAGTGAACCCCAGAATCTAGGCATCTGACCTGTACTATCACATTCGCTCCTCTGTACCAGGCTTTTGATCTTTGAGACCATCCCTGAGGGGGAAGGGAGGTTACGCCTAAAATCATGAGCTGGTGCTGTGAGGCCAGAGCTCCATTGCTTCAAATCCCTCTGTCCTTTAGTCCCCCAACAAAAGACTCCCTATCTCTCACCAACCCAGGGCTCAGACTCTTGAATCACATGGCCTACACCTTTGGGGAAGTTTCTGGAGACCATGGGCCCATCCTGGATGGCATAGTGCTGAGGGCACCATCTGGAGTCAGGGTGCCAAGACTAACATTCCTATTCTGTACTTTTGACTGACGCTCACCTTGGGAAAGTCCCCTAAACTCTCCAGGGCTCTGTTTTCTGACTTCAAAATTGAAATACCAGCTGTCTCCTAGGGTTACTAGGAGGATGGGACAAAGTTCTTTTTGCACAGGCCCTGAAATGTAAGAGCTGGATCAGATTTAATGTATTTTGTGCTGTTGGGGGTCCCAAGAAGCTGAGCTAGGGACAGATACTTGGGTGTATGAGATTTATTGTGGGGCCCTCAGAGGAAGGGAATGACTTCAGTAAGGACATGGTCTCTGTGGCACCCATTTGGACACCCACTGCCCCTCAGGAGTCAGTCGTACCTGAATGCAAGGGGTTAGGGGACGAAGGAGAGGCAGTGCAGACTTTTGCCTGTTCTACTCAGTTCTTGTCTCCAGGATGCACGGACCCAGCAAAGTGGGGCTCCATGGAGTACCAATACCTCAATTCCTCACATTCTGATTGACAGAAGGGAAGATGTCTTTGGTCCTGACTTTGCTACTTTCAACTGGGCCTGGGCTTCCTCCTCTATCCACACTAAGTCGAAATTCCCAGCAAGAGCTGGAGACATTCAAGGGTATGCTCATCCCTGGCTCCACCTTATCAGCCCTTGCCAGTCTCTCCTTAGAGGAGGAGTTTTCTTTGGAGGATCCCTGAACTCCACAGAGACCCCTGAATCCAGACCCTCAAACTTCTGGCACTTAGGCAGGTCTCCAGCCTTCCTGCAGCCGCTGGACCTCAGCCTCCCCCTTTCCACCCCTTCTAGGTCCCTTGGGGTGGGAACTTCACCATGCAGGAATTTTCTATCACACCATGAGTGCCTTGGAGGAAAATCGGCAAAATTAATTGGAAATTAAAGTCACCAAATGAGCACTGAATTAAGAAACCATTAACTCCAAATGACTGCTGGAAGGGAGCGGAAGTTAATTACAAAGGCTGCCTGGTTATTTTGTGTTTTCTGCATTGAGGTTATTGTCTTAGATCCTGATGTCTGAGTCTGATTAGCATTCAGTGGCTCTCGGTGTTGCTTTGGCAAGTAGTGCAGCCCGCCCCAGGTGACCTGCATACCAGCTCCGGCATCCCGGAAGTCTCCCCCTACTTGAGATGGGGCTTCCGCACACACACTCCCTGCCTGACCCCCAGCAGCACAGTGGCCCCTACCTCAGTGCCTTCTCAGGGAAGTCATTGTCAGGGGCACCCCAGGGAGTCCTTGCCCTTGTATAATGGGCACCACCATCCTCGTTAGGCTCTGCCCGGATCTGGATTCAGTGGGATGGAATGGAAGGAGCACATGGCTTAATAGGAGCTAAATATCCCAAGAAACCTTTGCTTGACCATGAGCAGAGGGGAAGAAATTGTTTTGCACAGGCTTGTATTACTGGGTAATCTCAGTGAGGGGTGTGGCCATCACCTTTCATTGGCTCTTTGACAAACCCTCTTATAACCTATCTTGCATCTCCATCTCTCTCCTGCATTCTTTGTACATGTCCCAGAATCACTTTTCTCAACTGCACGTCTGACTGTGGCCTCCCTGCTAGTCTTCAATACCCTTTGCTGCCTACAGAGCAAACTAAACATAGACTTGACCCCAGCCTAGCACAGGGACACTCTTAGACAGCCACAGTCCTCAGAACTTCCTTCCAGAACACCCTTCTCTGACGCCTGGCCCTTCCACAAACCCTACCCTGTGTCCCAAATCTCTTATTATTCTCTCAGTCATGAATTGAACATGTGACCAAATATTTGACTTTTTATCTGGGGTCCCCGTGAGTGGTCTTATCTTGCATTGATTACAATCTCCTTGAGTAAATGAATTTATATATTCTCCAGGCTCCCACGGAAACCTCAGGAAAGGACTAAGAACAAATAAATCTCATTACAAAGGACACAGATTGATGGATTAATTCACTGGCTTTGTCTCATTTTATCCCTCCACCTGGGTCTCTTATCACAGCTCTTGGTGTATCTCTGGTTGGCAATTCCCACACTGTCTTGCAGGCATTGATTTTCTCATCTGGTCTCATCCCTTGAGATGCGGGATGTCTGAGAACAGGGGACAAATGCCCGTTTCTCTCTGAATCCCCAGCAGCAGGTATAGTGCCTTGGCAAATGAGAGATGATGAAGCAACTCCTCCTTCGCAATTTTCTCTTCCGCCGTATTCAGATGGCGCCTTACCTGAGTCCTCCATGGCATTAGTTCCTTTCCTTCTTCCTTTCTTTATTTCTGCAGCTCCTGTTTACTAAGCATTGACTGTGTGTCAGATCCAAGGTTAGGTACTGGAGGAAGAGCAAGGGGCAAATAGACAGCTTAGAGAGCTTCATTTCTCTATCGCACTATGAGTGTCTTGAGGTTGGGAACATGCCCGAGTCTCTCCCGTGGCCCCATTGCTTATCATAGTGCTTGGCACATCCACTCTCTACCCAGCATCTACTGACTTAATTAGTAATATCTTGAATTGGCTCCTTCCCTTATTGCATGGGATTTCAGAGGACCTGTATTGCTACAAGGCTGAAAAGAGGACAGACACACAGAGGGGGAACTGTAGGCTAAGGGCAGGGTTAGAGGGACAGCTGGTGCAAGCGCTGTGGTAGCACAGAGGAAGGATGCTTCTTGGGCCCTAGGGTTGAGGATGGGCATCCTGCAAAGTGCAAAGGCCAGTGCAAAGACACAGTGAAGATCTGGGGTATTCACGGGAGTTGGTGGTGAGAGCCAGCATTGCCCAAGTTCTGGACATACAGGAGAAGGCGGAAGGTGAAGCCAAAGGGTCAGGCAAGAAAGAGGGAGTGTTCTAGTCTCGGAAGCAACACAATTCACTCACTGTGTAAACTGGGAGAGCCTGAACATTGATGTAGCCTCCTGAGGAGACAGCAGAGAAGGAAAAGACAGTCTGTAAGGCAGAAGTAAAGCAAATCCGGCATCAGGGGAATGTTTCTCCCTCGTCCTTGCCTGGCCAGCACCCACTCTCCCTCCATCTTTTAGGAGCATCTTCCTCTGCTGAACACCATTCTGCCACCCCAGCCCCCTAATAAGATTACTTCTCTGACCTCCACTCCACCAAGTAGCCCACACCTGGCCAATCACAATGCCCCATTCTCCCACAAACACTGTGATTGGCTCAGAGATGATTACAGGACGCCCATTCCAAAGGCACTGACATTCAGTTCCAGGCTCTTTTGCTAGAACTAAAAGAATGTCTCTCCTTGTTGAGGATGCCTAGGGTTTATGGAGCCTCCTACCTACTGTATGGTAAAGGCTTTCCCAGAACAAAAGCAAATATTAACGAACCAGAGCCAAGAGCTGACACGTGGCAAGGTTCTGATGGCATCTCACTGTGCTAGGAAAGAAATCTACTTCTGGAATTTTCAGCAGAATTATTGTTTTATACTACACTAACTTGGACTGGATTTCTGTTATTTGCAACTGAAAAAGTCCTAACACACTGAGAAAGTTTACAAAGCAGTCTGACTCTTCTAAGAGTGAATACTGGGTTCCTTCCTGGCACTGTTTAGACAATGGATTTGGGGAAGTGGAGTAGAAGGCTGTGTGCCAAATGTGAATGTTTTTGGGAAACATCTGTGGGAAAATGCCAGAGACCACCATTGAGTATTGGAGTGAATGGTTTGAATTTAAGGATGACGTGGACCTGGGACCCACATGGGCAAGGAAAATAGGGAAAGACGCTATGCCAAGATGACCTGGGATTGGGGTGAAAATAGAGAATTATCAGTTATACAGGATTATGGGTTCTCAGAACAAGTCTTCTGCCCCAAAGAGAATAAACTGTAGCAGGTGCTGACAGCTTTTTCCTGTAAGAGGTCAGCTAGTAAATAATTCATCGTGGCAGACCACACAGCCTATGTCAGCTGCTCAGCTCTGTAGCCACAGGGCAAATACAATGAAACAAATGAGTTCCAATAAAACTTTATTTATAAAAACAGGTGATGGGCCAGATTTGGCTGTGAGTCATAGATTGCTGAGCTAGCAATGAGAGATGGGACTGTACTGTTTTAGACTCATGCTAAGCCAACTGTATCATGAGAAGATATGTGTGAGTTTTAAATTCCCTCCTTCTTTCCTGCCATAGGACAGTTCCTCACGGGTAGTGAAGGGAAGGTGGGGGTGGGTTGTAGTTCCCATAGTTCCTCTTGAGCTTGGATTAAGAATTCAGTCTTGAAGCTGAAGCAAGGAAAATCGAGCACAGATTATAGGAACAGCAGCCTGTACCAAGGATAGTGCGACTCTCTGGACTGCAATGTGGATTTAAAAGCACCTGGTTTCCCTAATAGAGAAGTCCTGTATTTCCTTTTGAGAGGTGGAAGAAAAAAGAAATTATGTAGTGTGTATTTTTCATTAAAAAAAATTGAAGGTATCTATAAAAGTTACTTTCCTGAGACAGGGTCTCACTATTACTTCAGGCTGGTGTTGAATTCACCACAATCCTCCTGCCTCAGCCTCCCAACTGCAGGGATTACAGGCAGACACTACCACACCCAGCTCTTCATAGCTTAGTCTTAACAAAGGGTGTCCTCTACTTGTAGGGGGAGCACTTGTCCAAATCTAGCCACTGCAACACTGTCTTGTAGTGACCACTGTTTAGCTGTCCAGTGGGCTCTTGCTAGGAGGTGGAGCTGCGTGCAGACTGCCATACAGCAAGGTCACTCAGCACTGTGGCTTGACATGAGTGCTGAGACCTATGGGGCTCCCCACAAGGATGGGTGGCAGTAACTATAAAGTAAAAATTTTAATTAGAAATAATGTAATATTACAAGTTGTCTTTTGAATTCGATGCCATGATTGTCTTTGGAAATATAAATAGTATTCTATAGTTCTATGTTCTGGAATGTAAAACTTTAAAAACTTAATAGGACAGAGTAAAAGTACAGAGTATTCCCATGTCCCTTTAATAATAATGTTACATACCATGCTGTACTCTGAAGTACAACAAATTGATGTCATACTACTCAAAATAGGCTTTATTCAGATATCACCATAAAAAAAAAAAAAAAAAGAAATGTCCTGGATATCCTAGAAGTGTTCCAAATCTCTGGACACCAGAGTCCATAGTCAGATCCCTGGGGCCATGTAACTAGTGAACTCTTTCCTAAAAGGTCTAAAAATAAGCCTGGTATAATCGAGGTGGTGTGATGGAAAGGGGTAACTCGAAGGGATCACAGAAGCAGTCACTTTGCTCTCCATGCCTCCTCACCCTCACCTGTCAAGTACAGATAATAATCACTTCCCTGCCTCGCTCATGGGGTCATTATGATTATTGAACAAGACAATGGACAGAAAATTGCTGAGAGCAGCAGAAAGTACAGATAGGAAGAACTCTGAGTCCAAATGTCCATCTCAGCCCCGACCTGCCGAGACTCTCATCCCTTTCTCTCTTTCTTGTTAAAAATAACCACCAGGGCTGGAGATGTAGCTCAGTGGTCATTGAGTATTTGCCTACCATACACGAAGACCTGGAATCTACCCCAGCAGTGCACACAAAACCAAAAATAAAGCAGAACAACAATAGAAAAAAATAGTCATCATGTTTTTCTTTCCAAGTGATGAAGAGAAAGATCCAGGAGTGGTTTCAACATTGCCCCATCGATGCTGTTGCTGACTTTCCCTGCACCCATGCCCTGCTGGGACATTGTTCCATTCCCAGAACCTGAATTGTATGAGAGACAATGGCCTTTCCTAGTGCTTTTGGGTCTGTAAGATCCTCAAACTCTCCATCTGAGCATACTGAACTGCAGCCCAGAGCATCTTCAGGAATGGTCATCTGCTCCTGCGAAGGAGGCCAGGGAGCCCTGGATCCTCAGTGGCACCATCGTCCACAGCCTTTCCCTCTGCTCATGGCTCCCTCTATTCCCTTTCTGTGGCTTTGCCTGGAGATGAAACTGACAGGCCATACACTCCTTAGACCTGAGCTCATTTTCCGTTCATCTTTAGAGGCAGAGCACTGAGACCGGATAGAGCAGGGCTGGCTATGAGGACAGTGATCCCTGCCTTCCATTTCCAGAGCTAAGAAGCTCCCCCTCTATGCCAAGTCCTCACCCATGGGCTCAGGGACAGAGCATTTTAGAGGGAATATTTTATCTGGCTTGGGCCAAGAATGGAAGAAGGAATTTTGCAATTTGTAATGTAGGTGCTCAGGGCCATAGCTTGGGAGGACAGAATCAGGGCCTTAGACTCCACGTCACACCTTGGGCCCAGGATGGTTGGTCTGAGGTAGAGAGCTGCACCCTTTGCCAGAGGAGAAGAAACCATGCTTTTGACTCAGCCCTCTGACTTCACAAAAACCCAGCTCTCTTCAAACAGCGAAAAGACTTTCAGATCCCACAGGTGCTCAAAGGTGAAGAAGTGAGGAGAACCAGAGCAAGGACCAAGGGCCCTGACCAAGTGTAAAGTGTGGCAAATGCAGGTGGTAAAGAACAGGACGTCCACAGGCAAGAAAGAAGTGCAAATGACAGCAGACAAGGCCTGAGGTCGCAGGCTAGGAGGAAGTGGGGAGGCCTCCTGCTTCCCATGGGGTTTAACCTATGGGCTGAGTCCTATTGACCCTGGGGCCATGCTGTTACGGTAAACACAGCTTCTGGCCACAGCTCCAGGCTGCCTCTCTATCTCTTAGTCTCCTCGGAGAGTAGACTAAGGTGCACAGGAAGACCTCGCTGACCCACTCCAGGAGCTGTGTGGAGGGGAAGCATGACAGGAAGGCAAGGTTGGTTTGTCCCTCCAGCCCCAGGTTTTCCATCTACTCCTCACTGTCACCCTTGTGAGGTCTTCCTTTTCCATCCCTTGATTCTGCCCTGGAATCTGAAATGGTCTTTCCACAGCACAAATTGAATCATTGCATTCCCACCACTGTAGAAACAGTCAGTGCCTCTCCTGCATCTTAGGTGTAAAGTCCAATCCAACATCCTCAGCCTGTCCTGGGGATCCTTTATTACCTGCCCTGCTTTTTCCTCAAGCTTCAACTCCCCAGTTCCCTTCTTAAGCTCAGTGCATTTCCATCAGGTTCCTGCTTTGCCAGCTCCTCTGCCCTCTCTTAGCCTCCCTGCATGCTGTTTGCTCTGCCCTAAATGGTCTTATGTCCTGCAAACCTCCCTCATCTCATCACATCTGCCACCTCGTCCTTGCCTGGCTATCCTACCATCCTCCAGCTCTCTGGGCGCTACTTCCTCCTGTGAGCCCCTTGCTCATCTCCTAGGAGTTTCCCTCACACCCCACAGTTATTCCCACCAGTGCTACATAGCCACTGCCTCTATCGTCCTCCCCACCCACATTTGGGCTTCTCAAGTATTAAGGTGAAACATGAAATTTCCAATATTTCACTATGTTTGGCCTACAAAATGGGTCATTTCATATGGTTCGATGTTAAATGGAATACAAGGACCATGAGTATTCTGTCGTCTTTTAGATTTCAGGTTAGCACAAAGCCCCAAACAAGACAAATGCTTAGTAAGTACAAATCGTTGGCTTTCTCCCCCACTCCTCTTTCCCTTAGCACTTGGCAGCGAAACTGCACAGATGATGGACTGGGAGGACATTTACAGGTCATTTCACCCACCGTTTCTCAACCTTTTCAAATTCCTGCTCACGTTTGATAAAGGCCTTGCTCTTGTCTTTAGTGATGTTTCTAAATTATTTCACTGTTATGGTTGTAGTAGGCTGAATAATGGATCCCAAAGATATCAGATCCTAATCCCCAGGACCTATGGCTGTTACCACATTTAGAGAAAGGATTGAGTTAATCTTGAGATGAGGCGATTATCTTGAATCCACAAGGTGGGCCCTGAACACTAGTACATGTATCCTTCTAGGGGAGGTAGACAGTGATGACATAGTGTGACCCGGAACCAGATATCAGCACGATGTGGCCACAAGCCAAGGAAAATCAGTATTCAAGAAGAATTCGCAAGAAGTAGGAATGGTTGGTTCTCTCTTCCAGCTTTCAGAGGAGTGTAGCTGTGATAAAATCCTTGATTTTAGTCCAGTGCTGCTGATGACATCAGATTTCCAGAATAAGTCTAAGAATACACTTATGTTGTGTTAGACCACCAAGGTCGGTGCGTTTTGTTTCCTGTGGCAGCCACCTGAAACTGATAGGATGAATTTAAAACAAGCCAGAGCTGCAGTAAGCTAAAATACCCTGGGAGGTTGGGATGGTCCCCAGGCTGAGCTGGGTGCTGGTTAATGCATTCAATTTAGAGAGAAGAAAACTTAAGTTCCCGAGAAAGGCAGAAACTGTCTCAAAATCACAAAGTAGATACTAGCAGAGACCAGACTAAAATCCAAGAACCTCCAACACTCAGTCCCCCCTAGGTCTCAGACTAATTTCTCCTGCTCCTTCCTCTCCTCTCTGGGGAGAAGAGTATTCCAAACATCTGAGGAGACAAGAAGGCAGGATGGGGCCAGGCTAGGGGAAGCCTGGAGCAGCATGCCCCAGGGCTAGGGATTTTATTCAAAAGATAAGACGTGAAGGTTCTGGCATTTTTCTTACTGACCAGTAGCTTCCAGAGACTGATAATTATCTCAACTGGTTTATAATCCCTGAAGGAAAACATTGCATTTATAGATGGTATTTTTCATAAGCCTTAAAACAGAAATCACAGTGGGTGCCCCACTGGTCAAGGTGAGTGGGTCTCAGGCTCAGAAAGAAGGGCAAAGGGGCAGGCTAAGAGGGGAACAAGGGTCAGAATCAGGTAGCTTCAGGGCCTTGAACCTTTTCAGCCTTGCTGAGGACCAGCACTTGCCTTGAGCAGTGAACATAAGCAAGCCTGGCATGTACACACACTTGAGCACATGCACGCTCAGAAGCACATGGGGGTTAAGGACTCATATGCACCCATGTGTACACATACAGACGCGTGCACTCAGGAGGCTGGATCCTAGCCTAGATGACCAGGAAGAGCTTGCCATAAAATGTCCATTGCCCTTGGTGATACACATTGAGTCCAAAAGCCAAATGGAGCGTATTGCCACAATTTGTTCCTCTGGCATCCAGCTCTTGAATGAGTCTGGATTCCTAGCACGAAATGCAACATGGCAGGGAATTGTGCAGCACTCCCTTTGAGCACCGCTGCAGGGCTGATCGTGGCTTCCCTCCTTTCATGTGCCTGATTTCCTGTCCGCCCTTATCATTGCCCTGCTAGACAGCGCTGGAAGCCGGCCCACCACTCTACTCTGCACACAATTACTGAACTCTTGGCTCCAGGGTTGGGACTTCCATCCTGGAAAGAACACTGTTTGGGGGTCAAGGAACATTTGTAGATGAAGATACCAGCCAGGTACCTACAGCAGAGCAGAGCAGAGGGCAAGGCATACAGGATAAGACAAAACTGGACCGCCAGCCCCTTGCCTTAGATGAGGCAGCTGTCAACATCAGCATGGGTGCCTGGGCTGCAGGGACCCCAGTGCAACTCAGCTGGCACCCTGGGGGTGAGAATAGTTGCCATAACTCTGGCTTGAGGTTTTCTTGTGCCTTTGGTGTTTTTCCCAGAACCTCCCTAAAGAGCCTGGAGACAGGCCCTGCTTCTGGGATGGTGGCCAGAGCCAAGCGATCAGGAAATAGATTTCTGTGCCTGGCCCGGGCTGGCACATAGGTCCATCAGAGATGCTGCAGGAGCTTTCCAGGGCCAGGGTGACATAGGTTCCTGAAAGCAGGGTCATTCATTGTGGGTGTCCCTGTCTACAAGTCTCCCTGCCAAGTTCAGGGCCTTGGAGGCACAGACGGTTCTATCCATTTCCAGGTCACACTTGGACAGAGTGCACCTAGGGATCTTCCCATCTTGGGAAGGGTGAGTGGATGAGTAGATGCTTATCAGAGGCTCCCAGGCTCTGCATGGTGACTTCATTAGACACCCCTGAGGTCCCTTCTCCTCCAGCGTCTGGGAGGCCCACCGTGTAATGCCCTTATGGTGGCAAATAATAGAGGCCAAATTGGAGCCAGTTAGGCACAAAGGGATGTTACTAGACCACAAAGCCAAGTGGGGAGGGGGTAGCAGGGGAGCAGGGGAGCAGCAAGACCTGGGGGGGCTCTTGGCCTTTCCTATCAGCTTCCCATGGCTGTCGGCTTCCTCTTATGCTCTGCCTTCTCTGAGGCCAGCATGGTGCCCACCAGCTGCTGCTGGGCTCCTCTGTCAAGAGCTCCCTGCATCGGGGCACAGTGGTTCTCTTTCCTGGTTCTTAGATGTTCAAATCCCAGGATGAATGGTGACCAGCCCGGTTTGGATCACATGTCTGTCCCTGGGATAGTGATTCTGGTATGGGTTGTCCTATGAGCAGCAGGTCCCTTGGAACTGGAACTCTGAGGAAGAGACAAAAGCTGGGCAGACCAACAGCAGGTCTCTCAGATCACCTACAACCTCTCCCTCCTCCTCCAAGCTGGCAGAAGCGGGAGGTGCTGTGGTATAGGTAGGGGAGGGATACAGGTGACATACAGGGGCCGTCGCTTCCTTACTTGGCCTATCAGATCAGCTCTCAAGTCCTCTCTTTGCCATTTAAATTACTTTCCAACCCCTTCCCCATACCCCTACAACTCCAGCTTGCCCTACCCAAACCCTTTTACCAGCCAGGCAAACTCACGCCTATCAGAGTGATGACAAGTATGGTCTCTGGAACTAAGTTGCTTTGGGTTCAAATCCCAGCCTTGCCATTTACTAGCTGTGTGACCTAGGATAAGCTACATAATGTCTCTGAGGCTTCATTATTGTGAAGGTTAAATAAATTCAGGTAGGCAATTGCACTTGGAACAATGCCTGGCACAGAGCAAGCCTTCAGAAAGCTGTTCTCCTAGCCTGTAAGTCTTGGTTTGCACCATACCCCAGCCAGGATGCCCCCCACCTTGTCTAAATCCTCATAAGGCTTCCCTGACCACTGCATACCACCATGAGCAACCCTCATCTCAGGACCCCTGATGCACCCAGGTTGGGCACTGATCACACCCCATCCTATGGCACACTGGGACCTCAGGACATTTGCAGTCTCCTCCCTGCAGGTCAGGGAAACCAAAGGAAAGAGGATGCGCATAGAGTTCCTGGACACCAGCACTGATGGGGACTGTATGGAGTCTTCCCCAGCTGCCATTCTTGGAAACCAGGAAGTCCCTGTACCTGTGACATCACACCTTCACCCACAAAAATAACCTGTACATCACAGCAACCAAGTACTTCCTGCACTGTGAGGTAACAGGCTAGGGGGTACAAGTCAGCACCTACTGGAGGGTGACACTCCTCCTTTCTCAACTCAGCAGAGGTCTCTGGTGTTAGGGGGTGGGAGGAGTCAGGCAGAGGGACAGAGGCAGAGTCCAGGTTGTCCAAACTGAGTTCTGAAGACCACCACCCATCTGGATCTTGGGTCTGATGTGGCATCTTTCTCTGTGTGTAGGGCTGTGGGTGGCTGGGCAAGCAGAGGGCAGAGTGACAGGGGCCGAAGGAAGATAAACATAGATCAGTTAAGGACTGTCAGCCTCGATCACATCCTCATGGAGCCTAGCAATATGCATTCTTCCATGGATCCCCTATACCAGACACACCAGGCCTCATGGCTTCCTGGGGGTCTCCCTAGGCTCTGGCCACAAGGTACCTGGAGTGCCCAGACTTGAGCAGGAACCAAGTTGTGGCCTCACCCAATGGCCAGAGTTGAGCAGGACATCAGCGTGACTTCAACAGGGGAAACAGACCTGGGGATGAAAGCCAGGTAGGCACCATAGAGAAGGAAACAGAAAAGGAGGCTTCTCATTTACACATTCCTGGGTTAATCCCCTAATCCTCCAAGAGTAAAGCCAGATAATTTCAAACACCAAGTCTGTTTAATTTGAGGCCTCATTACAGAATTTTTTCCATCAGGAAATTTGTTGAAGCAAAATGGTGTTGAGCAAATATTAGGCCAGTCTACTTTCATGGGGCTCACACAGGAGGGTGATGAAGAACTTGGACCTGTGGCAAGCCAACCAAAGGGAGCTTTCTTGACAGGAAGCAGAAAGCACCCTCTTGTGTCTGTTCACCTGGAAGAATTACCAGGCTGTCTGCTTTGGTCTGTGCTGTGCCCTCTGTCTAGAATGTTCTGGAATATTTTAGAATATTCTCAAATATTCTAGAATGTTCTCCTCTCCCTTTGCCAACCTGATAGATTGCTCTGTGGTAAGGAGTTAGTGTACCTGCCACTTATAGAAGCCATCTCTGAACCTCTTGCCCTGTTCAATCCCATGATGTCCCATACTTTTCCATGGTATTCCATTCTATTCCTTCTCTGCTAAACAGGTCTCCTGGCAGAGGTTTGTGGGTCCTACACACAGTAGGACTTTTTGAAATTATGTGTTGACCACCTACCATGTGCCAGGCCTTTTATAAATAGAATCTCTCTTATTCTTGGAAACAAACTATGGGACCTGTTCTCTTTCCAGCAGTCCCATATTATAAAAGAAGATAAAGCTCACGTCGTGCAGGAGAGGAGTTGGGCATTGAATCCTGACTCTGACACCAGGCCCAAAATTATGTTAGAGCATCTGCCCCACTAGAGAACTGAAGGTTCTCAGGGGGCCTGAGACTCAAACTGGCCGTGGGTTTTGGTCTTGATGAACCATCCATAAAATGGGAATGCAGGCATTCCCAGCATTCAGGGTCCATGCCAATAGCAAAAACAGCAACCATGGTGCCCTTGTAGCTGAACTCTCATAAATGTTGTTTTCCCTTTGCTTTGTTTGGTTTCAGCCTCCTGCCCAGGGCCTCAGGAAGCCTGTCTAAGTGAGGTAGGTAGACAACAAACAGGGTTTATTGTGTCACAGCATTGGGAGCAAGGCACAAGTGGAGCCTCAGATGCTACAGACCCTTCTGCAGCCCCTGCTTAGCAGGTATCACCAGTCCAGGTATGTTGCCCCACACCAACAGGAACCTACTGAGGCCATGGGAAATGCTGCTGGGGCCACAGCAAAAACAGTGTGCTCCTCCTTCTCCATCTTTAAAAGCTGTCACCCTGGGTGCCCCCAGAGCATTAGCTGAGTCCTGTGCAGTCTCCCCAGCCCTCCAGGGGAACCAGAAACCTGAGTCCCCAGCTGGGCAGGAGGAGTGAGCGGTGGCACTCCAGGGCGCTGGCTGCCTGAGTGCCCAGCTGTGCCTACACTGCCCCTGGGCACTTCCAGACAAACCTGCCCACGCTGCCCAGGCTGAGGACACAGGAGCCTGAAGAATGAATCAATGGGTCCACAGCTACTACCATTCAAGTACTTCCCACAGGGTGTGAGTCCCTCTCTCTGCCTCCCTCCCTCCCTTGCCTCCCCTGGGCTCCTTGTTCTGTCTCCTTGCTCCCTCTCCTCTCCCCCTCCCTCCCCTTCTCTCCTTTTCTTTCTCTCCCACACAGCTGCCTCCCAAAGATGTTCTGCTGTCTTGACGCTCAGGAAGGCCGCAGGGTCCCAATTTTGCTGTTCATTCTCCAATAGAGAAAATTCTCACAAGAGACAGAGAGCCCCGGGGTCCCCAAACCCCCATCCACAGCACCATGACCTCCTCCCCTGCTTCTCATCTCTGACCAAAGTTTCCATGTAGCTGGAGTTTGCACACCTGTAAAGTCATTGCCTGCCCCACTACACACACACACACACACACACACACACACACACACACCCCAGATTCAGCCAGAGACTTAGCGGATGGCTGGGGGACATGGGAGGCGGGGAGATGGGTGCATTGATGGCTGGATGGCTATGGAGGCTGGGGTGAATGGAAAGACAGAAATCAGTGTTCAGCAAGGTCTGTGCACCAAGGTATCTGTGCAGTGGACACAGGCTGAGCTGATCCTCAAACAACGGTTACGGTGTGCAAGTGCGTGCAGGTAGAACAAGAGCCTGCCAAACACTCACTACCAATAAACTTGGGTAGCTTTCCCAGCCTGGGTGTTCTGTGGGCACTCTAGGGTCCACAGAGCTGGAGGACAGTGGCAATTCAGTAAAGGGATACAGGCCACAGGAGGGTGAGCAACTAGCTTAGAGCAGGGGTCAGCCAACTTCTAGGAGGCGCCAAGTAGTACATAGCTCAGGCTTCCCCAGCAAAGAGTCAGTGGCAATATCATCCTAAAATTGCAGAGCAGAAGCAGCCAGAGATAGCATGTCACAAATGACTGTGGCTCTGTTCCATTAAATTTGAATTTCACATAATTATCTCACGTCACAAAATATTAGTCTTCTTCTGACTTTTTCCCCAATCATTTAAAGGTGTAGGATCCACGCTTCACTGGTAGGCTTGCACAGACCCCTGGGGCAGTGGCTGCTTGAGGCCAATGTGGGTCTGCAGGGGCATGAATGTACATGTCAGTCATAAGATGGCAAGTCATGCAACCAGCAACCCTGCCCTGGCTCAGCCTTCTGACTCAGCTTCCCCAAGGGCATCCCGATAATCTTCTCTTGTCACTTGCTCTCAGGCAGAGAAGACCGGGCCCAGGAGTATGAGTATCCAGACCCCTTGAAAGTTTCAGTTCCTGTTGTAAATTACTAAGCCAGCACTTTAATGATAATTTGACATCCCAAGCAGCCTGCCTACTGGGAGAGACGCCATTCTGCCAAGGCAAACATCCGCTCTCCTCAAGTAGCATTTCTCATTATAAATTAATAAATTGGCATCGAGGACATATATAAATATCAATCCCTGTGAGCTTGGTAAATGTGAGTCTGTCATCGAGAGATGAGTTTCCACATAGTACCCAGCTTGCCAGACCAGACACCTGTGTCTTGGAGGCTGATAGCCTGGCCCTGGGTGCCCCAGGAGATGCCACTGGGAGAGGTTATCACAGTGCTCTTGCTACTATTGGATGCTGGTTGACTCGCTGGCTGGGGATGAACCAGAATGGGTGGGTGGGGGTGAATGAAGGAGGGATGGAGGGAGAGTGGTGGGCAGAAGAATGGGTAGATGGGTGGGTGCAACCAGCAAGTCCGTACGCACTGGAGTGACAGGCAGGTGGCAAGACAGCCACTGCATCACGGGTCCCAGGCACAGTGCTGGATCCCTCCCCACTTTTGCTCTCTCTGTCTCTCCTCTCAGGACCATGTGCCCTTGAGTTTGACCCTCATAAGCCTTACTCAGGCCCTTCCTGTCTCAGCTACTAATTAAAAGCCAATTGCCTGTCATTATGGGGGTTTGGGAAGCAACCCACATTTTATATGCACCAAAGTGCAAGAAATTTTGTCCCTGGTCTCCCTTGTGCGAGCAAAGTCCACCCAGGAGAAAGTTTACTACAACTCAGATTCCCAAACTGGAGACCCGCTTGTTCCCCAGCTTCTCTCCTCTACTACTCTTCATATGCTGTCTCCATCCCTGTGTCTGGTCTACAGGTACTTTCCTCAGGAAAGCACCCCTGACTGCTCCCAGCTGAGCCCAGTCTCCCACCGGAAGTCACAATCCTGCACCTGAGCTCGGTCATGTCCCATAGAGATGACGCATGTTTGTCTGTGCGCATTGCAGGGGTGCCCTGAGGCTTCCCCTCCTCCCTCTCCCCGTGTCAGGGAACAGAGGGGAGCCCCCATAGGTGCCAAGCAGACTTGCAGGGGCTGATTGCTAGGTCTTAAATGAAGACCCATTTAATTTTCCCAATGAAGCTTCTTTCCCCAAACGCATGGAGGGAGTGCAGCGGGCCCAGCAGAGGGAAATAAACACCATCCTGGCCATTATTACTTTTATTATTCACATATTCCCTGTGTGGCTTTTGATAGGCTCCAAAATGCTCAAACCAGGAACTGACTCCCTGCTCTTTCAAACACGATCTTCAGCTAGGGAGAGTTCGGTCTGCAGCATAAATTAGCGGAAGCCAGAGTGTAAAAATATGATTCTGTGAACAAACAAAAGCCTCCAGTCATGAGACCAGCAGCCGTGGTGGAGCTGTTCCCACTGCCGTCAGCTCTGTCTCTAAGCAATTAAAAAGCAGAGGGAGAAGAGACCGGGGCCCCCAGTGTGTGGGGAGGGGGGAACAGCAGGCGTGGCTCCCAGGACCCTGCTGCACCCCCCCAGCCCTCAGTGGCGGTGCAGGGCACCCTGGAAGGAGGGCACTTGGACTGGCCCCAGGTACGCCTGTGCTTCTTGGTCTCAGTTTCTCCTCCTTGAAAATGAGCATAATAACTCCTGGAGATTTTCCCATACACTGTCATGAGTATTAGGCAAAATAAAAGGTGAGAAAGGTTTGAGGAAAGGCAGAGGTGTGTGAGGGGTGGTTGATCCCACCCTAGATCCCCCTCTTTGCTCCAGACCTTCGCCCACACCCATTCTACAGATGGCAAAAGGGACATGGAGACCAAGCCTGGCCCAAGGTTCCTGTTCAGAGACCAAGCTTTGTCTGCAGATACAGGAGCCAGCGTCCCACCCCAATTTGAGTGCAAGCTGGCAAATAGGAACTGGATAACAGGCCAGCGTGAGCCATGGGCTGAGCTGAGGGTAGGGTTGCTAGTGGCTTGGGCTTGCTTCACTCTGCTGATCTTGACAGGGAGCGGGCAGTTCATGGCTGGCACCTGCCACACATTTTGGATTAACGCCTTCCTTGGTAGTTCTTGGGCCTCTTATAAGCAGGCCCCTTGCTAGGCACTGGAGACCTTGGGACAATGAAAACTCTCAATCCCTGACCCCAAAGGGCTCCCAACCTGGTGCTGGCCACAGACTCATGGACAGCCTTAGGTAGATGGTGCTTCTTTTGCCCAAAATGCCAGGTGAGGGGTCCCTGGAGCCCCTAGAATCAGAGGCAGCCTTGGCCAGACTTGGGGGCCACCAACTCCACAGAGCCTCTTCCATGCCCCAGGCATTTGCCCCTAGACAAAACAGGCACCCAGCCCTCCTGGGGTACATTAAACAGGGCGTTGTATAGGACATCAGTGTCAACAACCAAGGAGAAGGAAGCAGAAAGGGGGAGAATATTTTTTTAAAATGTGGCCTAATTTTGCATTCACATGCCCTACATTTGACAATTGGGGAAACTGAGACTCAGAAAGGTTCAGCATTTCACCAAGATAGTCGAGGAAGGGAAAAGCCGGGATCTGAATCAGATGTTCCTAGTGGGGCGCACTGCTTTGCACCACCAAGCAAAACCACCCCTGCAAACTGCAGCAGAGATAAATTGATCTCGAGTGACTGCCAGCAAGGAAGCGCTGGTTGAAAGGTTCGTTCATTCTAGGCAATCAGGAGGGCTTCATGGAGGAGTCAGCAGCAGTTGAGGTGGGTTGGAGAGGTCTCTGTGGCTGCCATCAGAGGGTGAAGGGTGCTGTGCAGGCCAGGGCTGCCTCCTGGCCTCCCCTGGCTGCTGCCCACAGCCTGGAGGGCAGGCCACATTCTCTCAGCCAACACTGCCTTCAGCAGCCCGCTTGGCTTGGAAAGCAAGCAGGGACAGATAAGCCCCTTCCTGTGCCAGTAATGCCAGGCCCACAGCCAGCCTAGGACTGGACCCCGCCTGCCTGCCTGCAAGATGGCACAGGAGTCTGGGGTGCAAGTCCTGGGCATCAGCCTTTCGGCCCAATAGAAAGCCTGCGGGGGTGGAGGTGGGGGGAGCCCTTTGGCTGAAAAAGTGTAGAGTGAGGGAATTGATTTTTTTTTCCAGCCACAGAGTCGTAAACATAAACTGGAAGATACATCTCTGCTTTTATGGGAGACAATCAAAAACACAATACGAGTTTATGGAGGGAATGTGTCTTTCCTGCGCAGGATATTTTTTCCCAAATGCTTGGCAACCTGAAACCACTTCATTCCAGAGATAAGTAATCAAGTAGAAGAGGAAGGGAGGGAGAGAAGCCTGGGGTTTTATGAGCCAGCAGCTCTGCAAGCCAATGCTTAGCAGAAAAGGGAGTGCGTGCCTCCTCAGCTTTCCTTGCCCTGAAGGTCCAGGGCTGCCCAAGGTGGGTCCAGGTACCTCTGTGCCTGGTTCTGTGTTGGAGGCAAGGACGCAGACAGATGGCTGCTGATCCTCATCCTGATAGGGCCAGCCAGCAGGGCAGGCAGATGCTCAGGCAACTGATGCTGCCCCTTAAATGAACAGGGATAGTGTGGATACCTTTTCTTTTCCTTCCGCCACTGTCTTTTCTTCGTGCCTCTTGACTGGTCCCAGGGCACCCTGCCAGGCACCTACCAGGACCCGTGCAATAAAGCTTGTGAACTGGGTCACTGAGGCAGGGCCTCCCAGGGCAACAGCAGTGTCTAGCATTGGGCTGCTCAGAACTGCCTGGCTAATCCCTGTAGCAAAAGCGACTTCCAGCCCAGCCAGGAGCAGGCCGGACTGTGCTATGCAAGCTCAGCATCTGCCGATGCCGCAGACACCTACATGGCTGGTAGATGGTGTAGGCCAGGAGGGCAGGGAGGGACCACCCACCCCCGGGGGGAACCCAGTCCCACAGGACAGGAGCCAGGGGATAAATATTCCCTCCCTCTATCAGGCAGATCTCTCCCTGGGAGATCCAGGTTGTAGAGCTGGCCTGCCTGCTGGGTTTCTCTGTTAATGCCCCTCTGGGTCCTGTTTCCTCCTTTCTTGGCTCAGTCCCCAGGTGCCCCCATCAGCTTCTTGAAATGCTCTTCCCAATACTCCACCTGTTCCTGTCCTAGTCTTGGACTTGGCTAGCAAGGGGACCAAACTCTGGAAGCCTTACTATGTCCATGTGCTACCATATGCAGTGTCTGTGGCCTGCCAGGCACCTTACAGCTGTTCAAGGCAGATGTATTTGGGGCAACAGAAAGGATAGTAGGCCCTCTCCTCTCCTCCCCTCCCCTAGAAGCTGTCCTGCCTCCTCTCCAACTTGACCGCTGACACAGTGAGGCTTTGGAACCTTGGGGCAGGGCTCAGCTCCACCACCACCGAGGTGACCTTAACCCTCTTCGCTATCTTTTCCTTGTTGGGTGGCACCCACAGTAAGGAGCCATGTGATCTCGACAAGGTCATGTCTGGAAGAGTTGGACACTCCCAGAGGAAAACATAAACCACTATTTGAATGAATTTTTTCTCCTGAACAGACTTCCAGGTCTTTGCAGGCCAGGGCCTTCTTTATTTGTTCCTGTCTCCCCCACAAAACCAGCACGGAGCTGGGTACACAGGAGGCGCCCACCAAGAACTCGCTGGATGCAGTAGGGCTGGGACTCGATCCTGGGCTCCATGCTTGGAGGGGCTGGATGAAGGACCCATCTCAGTTTCCCTGGGCCAGGTGGAGCCAGCCAGGCTCCATGCCACTCGGGGACAAATTGCCTTCCCACACTAGAGACAGAAGGCAGGCAGGCAGAGGTGGCATTCAAGGAAGCAGCTACCCCTGACCTCCTAAACAACCAGGATGGCCACGATGGGGGCTCTCATCACCCTGAGCTCTGCTTGGGTAAAGGGAAAAAATTTGGCTTCAGCTCCAAGGCAACTGCCTCCAACATCTGGCAGCTCAAAGTGAAGTGATTCATGCAGTCCTTAGATAGGAGGAGGTGGGGAGGAATGGGAGAGGAAACGAAAATCACACCAAGAGAGGGAGGGTAACCTGGCCTTGAGGCCCAGGGAAAGAATCACAAAATGACAACTCGTGGTCCCTCTCTGTGGTGCTCACCTGACTTTGGGCTTGGTGGTGAGACTCCTAAGGGACACAGGTTCGAGTCAGCCCAGGAAGGACACAAAAGGAGCTACTCTGCCCCTTGGGCAGCAGTGTTTCTTGAGTTTCCCCAGCAGGGTGGCCCCCAGAACTCCGTTCCTTCTACCTCTCCCCAGACTTGGCTTGTGATGGAGCAGTGAGGGTGTCTGCAGGGAGAAGCCCAGACGAGGCCCAAGCCAGGATCCACACACCCAGAAGAAAGGACTTTCCTAGGGATGCATGTTCTGGCTTTGATCTGTCCCCTTCCTGAAAGCCCTTGGGCCCAGAATGGGGCCTGCACATGGTGGCTGCACATAAATCTCTGTTGAATGAATGAATCAGTAGATGAATGAATGGATGGATGGATAAATGGCTGAATGAATAAACGGAAGGCAGAGTTGGGTTACTAAGCAGAACTTGCTTGAGGGGTGTCCCCAGTTCCCAGGCAATCCCATCCTCCACAGATCCCCCACTCTTGCACCCCAAACCTCCCCCTGCCCCCCCTCCAGTCTCTGTTCCGCCTGCCCTGCAGCCCCAGCCAGCTCTCAGCAAGGCTGCCAGGCTTTTGTTGTCATGGCTGTCAGTTCTCAGGTAACAGGGCCCGCCCTTGGAGAACCAGCTGCTTTGGCCAGAAAGTTTGCAAATGCATCTTGGGTGGGGAGGGGTGGGCAGGCAGAGGGACAGAAGACAGCTGTGATCTTCCACCATCTGGGAGCCCCACAGGACAAGTACTAAGGCCACTCCTGGGCTAGAGGAAAGGCAGGTAGGGGAACTGCAGTCCAGACCAGACTCACGCTTTACTCCCTGTGGGATACCAGGCCTTGGTGGAGCAGGGGCTCCTGTGAGTCTGCACAGCGGGAGACACAGGGCTGAGGGTCCCCAGGGCAGAATAAGGGAAGGGACAGCCCATCTGTTGTCAGGAGGCCACGTTTAACCAAAGTAGCCTCAGTCCGGTCCCTCCCCCCTAGGACCGGTGATGCCAAGGGACCTAATTGTGACTAACTGGGGTAACCACCTCCAAAACTCCTATGTTGCAGGAAAGCTCTTAGTCCCAGGAAAACTGGTCACCTACCTTCAATTGTGCCCTGTGTCCACTCTTGCAGCTTGGCATGGCCTGGGAGCTAAGTCTTCCCCAGTCCCCTGTGCCACCTCTGTAAGGCCTGAGCCTCTCTGGAAACACCTCTGGTCTCCCGTGAAGGTCCCCAAGGACATCCCACCCCAGAAAGCTCCCATAGGGCCACTGCAGTGCTCTAATTGGCCAAGTGGAACTTGGCATTGTCCTGCCAGGACCCTTTCCCTCTATAACAAGATGCTGACAAATGGCTTCACCAGGTGTCTCCCCCAGGACACAAGCCCCTGGCCCCTGAGGGCGCAAGTCCAGGCCTAGGCCTGAAGCCTAACCTCTGTGCCCTGCACCCTGTGTAATCAGCCGGTTGCCTTTTGGCCTCCCCTCTGCTGCCTCAGTGCCACACCCCCCACTGCCGGCCTGCATCTCTAACTGGGTCACCTGTACCCCTCCCCCATGCCACCACCAGAGACAGCATTTCAGCTGCAATTAAGAATTTCAAGTTGCAATTAAAAATTAATTGGAAACCGTGGGTTGTTCATGTCCCCTGACCTCTGTCACTGTGGGCGAGGGGGAAGGAAAAGGGACAGGTTAGGAGGGGACTTTCAGGGCAATTAGCACAGCAGAGGAAGCTGAGCTTGCTGGGGACACATCAGAGCCTCATGGAGGCTCTCATGGAGGGTGGGGAGATGGTGCCAACCAGCTGGCCTTCAATGTCTGAATTCCCTGAGAGCCCCAGGACCTGGGGAACCATGGCTGGAAGCAGAGAAAGAGTAGAAGACCCAAGGGTAAGGAACTGTGGCAGAGAGACATGAAGGTAAAGGTGAAGGTCTCATCTAAGGGTGCAATTGCTTCCCTTCCCTGAGTGACAGCACAGGCAGCAGTGTGGGTAAGCAATGGGGACCAGGGAAGTCACCTTCCCTGGAACCCCACAGATACACCCCCAGGGGAGGAGAGATGGGGAGCCTGGGGGCCCCTGATATCCTGACCTCAAAGTGGCCTCCATGGTCTCTGGCTGAGGTCTTGACAGCCAGACCCCACAGAGAGCCTAAACTGGGAAGCTGTATCATCTGAGCCTCTGCCTCCAGGCGACATGTGCCCGCTGTGTCTCTTCTCCAGGCTTGCTGCCCTCCGAGGGCCCTTCCGCATCTGTCTGTCTGAACTCACCATTTATGTATCATCTAGCTTTCATCTTCAAGGGCCCAACATGGCTGCTTAAATTCCATCCATTATACCCACATTCTGGGTAAGAGACAGAAATGAAGAGAGTAGTAAAGAGATATTTTCCCCAAATCCTCCCTATAATATCTACTTAAAAAGCTACCCTACAACATCAATGGTGAGACTTTTAGCTCTAAAGGAGCCTGGGAAATGCGGTCCTTTTTTTTTTTTTTTTTTTTTTTTTTGGTCTTGAAACATGGTAAATTCTCTCTCTCTCTCTCTTTTTTTGAAATGCAAATTTTTAGCTGGAATTTTTGCAGCGGAAGAAATCTGAGGTTCTATCACTCAAACAAAAGGAAATGCATGGTTATAGAAAATACAGTAAGGGGGCGTGCCACACCAGCAACCCCAGCAACCTGCATGAGCCCCAAGACCTTGTGTGTGACTGCCTAGGACAAGATGCCAGTGCTTCCAGGGGAAGAGGGGCTACATGCATGGTGGCCATCCTGGGCTCCCACCTCCAGTCCCAGAGAGCAGGAGGCCAGTGGTTACCTGAGCAGAGCCGCTTCTGGGCAGGAGAGAGTTCAGTGTGGAGGAGAGGCCCAAGCTGAGCTGAGTGCTGAGCAGAGACCAGCTGGTTTCATCCTTGCATTTGCTGTTTCACACCCTAGGTGTGTAGTGTTTCCAGCCGGCAGTGAACACTTAACCGCTGCCTCGTCCAACTCTCTCTTAATGAAACACCTCTGCCTGCCTCTGGCTCCTGTTGGAGAGGCACTGGATGCTGCTAGGGGCCTGCGGTCTACCCTGCTGTTTCTATTAGGAAAGGTGCGTCCTCCAAGGCCATCCGCAGCACAGCGGCTAGTTAGGGAGCAGACGAACCATCTGTTTGCTCTCCACTGACCTGGACACCTGAATGAGGCGGCCTCAGATGGGGTCCCTCACTGGACAAACACTCTGAGCACCTAGGCTGCAACAGACATGGCTGTGTAAGGGGAAGACACAGCCCTCCCAAGAAGTAGTCAGGAATGAACGGCGTCAGGAGGAGGGATGGCAAGGATGGAGGAGCTGGCCAGCGGGGGAGATGGAGGTAGAGGCAGAGGATGAGAAGATGAGGAAAAGAGGAGGAATGGGAGGAAGAGGAGGAAGAGAAATAACTAGCCTTCCTCCTAAGGATCAAGCCAGGCTGTGACGGCACTGGGCCTAGCAGGACCTCACCTACCTGATGCATCCTGAAGACTTGTCCTGTGGGGGTTCAGTCTTAGACCCTGGGGTGCTGGAGGGCAGCACCCCAAGCCCTGCTCTCTAGGGCTTCCCATCCAGCAGGCGGAGATGGAAGGTAAAAGAAAGTACAGTTAAAGTCGAACATAAATTCTAACTGATGGGAAAAAAAGCGGGGCTAGGCCCGAGGGAGCAATGGGCAAGTCAGCAAAGTTTGCAGTAGTTGAGATGGTGGGGTCACTTTGAGGAGCTGCAGGGATGTCAGGCAGAGGAAGGCCCTGGGCAAGGAGACTGTGTCTGGGACAGGATGAGGGACGAGGAGGAGAACAAGAGGGAGTTCCGGGTGGTGGGAGAGGGCAGGTCACAGGGGCTGACAGGCCACAGTCTCCTGCCACAGTGTGGAAAGCAGGCCGAGGAACAAGAAAGAAGCAGAGAGCTCAGCTGAAAGAATATTACAGTCATCACAGGAGGACCAGAATATTTTGGTCGGGACAGTCAGGTGCATTTGATCACAGAAAAACAATTTTACCCAGTGTGGTGATGCAATCAATGCCTGTGATCCCAGCATTGGGGAGGCTGGGGCAGGAGGATGGCTGTGAAGGCAAGCCAGCCTGGGCTACATAGAAAGACCCTGTCTCCATATAAATAAGGAAATGGAAAACAACTCAAAATGGTCTAAGAATGAAATAAAGAAAAAAGGAATACATTTCACATAAAATATAGGTTTCAGGTATAGTTGGATCAAGTACGCAGTGGAAATCATAGAGAACCCACAGTTTTTTCTGTGCCGCCATCCCTTGGAATGCCAGATGGACCCTGGCATGCCCAGCTAACATCCTCTCAGCGGAGCATGGTGACCAACAAACCTTTCCAGGTGGTTCCAGCAAAAGTCCCAGAGCAGGATCCCACTGGCTGGTTGGATTGGTGTGACTGTCACTGTACTCTGGTGCAGCCTGGGGGAAGTGGCTGTCTCAGAGCCCTGGCACAAGGGTGAGATGAAGGAGGAGGGAGCCATCCCGGAGAACTTCCTGGAGCAGGAGGAGCTACGCAGGGCCCACAGGTTACCTGCAGTGAGAAGAGAGTGGACAGCCAGGGAGACCTCCTCGCCCCCGGCATATGTTCCGTTGCCACTGCTTCCCTGGCCACCTTGGGAGCAGCTGCCACATGACATGTTAGACACAGTTTCTGTTCCAAATGGGTCACTGTGAGTGATTTCATTACCCGCGTTAGCACTGCCGGCTGCCGGCCCCTCCTCACCTGGCACCCCGGAGGGAAGGGGATGCTTTACTCAACCTCGCCTGGCTGCGTCCACCAAGAAGCCCCCAAATGATGGTTCCTGGCCCAGCAGGACAAGCAAAGAACCCTTGGGATGTGAGGGAAAGTCTTCAAATTTTTCTTTGTATCTTCTTTATTTTATCTTTGGAAAATTACTATTTTGTATGTTTTCTAACATGTAGCATGGATTAGCCTAGAAATGCATACATAAATCTACAAAGGAATTTGGTCCAGTCTACACCAGGGCTCTGCTGACCTTTCCTAATGGATAGGACTGAGCAGTCAGAAATGTTTGGGGTCCTCTCTTGAAGATCATGATAACTAATGCTTATGTGCTCCCATATTCAGTGCTTGTTGGCGCCCCCAAACAGCCCATTTTACAGATGAGCACAGAGAGGTTCAGGAATTTTCCTGAAGCTGCTCAGCCTGGCAGATGCACACCTAGCCATGCAGCTTGGAGTCCAGGATGCTTCTCTGGTGAGATTGGGGTCTTCAGACAGTAAGTAAAGGAAAGGAGCGGCCCTATAGAGGAGGAGAGATAAGGGCCTGCAGCCATCCCAGCCAATCCCACCTTTCCACTCCCAGCTCTCCTGGGAAAATGAGGAACGGGTGATGAGTTTGTTGGACAGAACAGGGAGGCTGGCTTGTGGTGAGAATTATGTCCTCTGAGAAATCATTCAAATAGGGGAGAGAGGAGGGACACAGAAGCAAACAAAAGGGCTGGAAGCATAAAAAGGCCAGGAGGTGCTGGGCAGTAGACGGCAGAGGGCTCACGGGACACTGCAGATGTGTGGGTGCTGGCAGGCTGCCATCTAGAAGTCTGAGGTCTTCACCCCAAATCTGGGAACCAAAGAGACCACAGCTGTCCTCAAAGGGCGAGACAGGCCCCAAGGAGCTTCCCTACATGAGGTGTGGTGGTGCACAGCTGTCATCCCAACACTCAAGAGGCTGAGGCAGGAGGGCCACTGTGAGTTTGAAGCCAGCCCGGACTACGTAGTGAGACCCTGTCCCTCTCCAAAAATACTCGCCAAAAAATTTTAAAAAGGTGCTTCCCTCCTTTGACTTTCCTGCCTCTGGCTAAATTCTCTAGGATCTGGCTCACCTGTCTCCTGTGTCCTCTCCTAACCAGATGCCACCCTTGAAGCCAGGCACTCTTCACCTGTGGGGTGTGGCTCGAGTGTGTCCCCAAACACATCTGCTGGAGACTTAATCCCCAAACCACAGTGTTGGAAGTAATTTGAGCCATTAGGGCTCTGGCTTCAGAACAGACTAAGACCTTTGTCCCAGGGGCAGGTTTGACCAGGGTCCTTCTAAAAGGATGGGAGGGCCCCTTGCTCTTCTCCCACCTGCTGCCAGGATGCCTGCCAACCCTCATCCATGCTGGCCACAGGATTTTGGAATCCCAGGCCCCAGAATGTTGGGCCAACATGTTTCTGTTTACTATAAATTACCCAACCTTGGGCATTCTGCTATATCCACACAAAACGCACAGAGACAGACACGGGCACAGGTACAGGAGAGCAGCTCAAGGGTCTAAGTCAGCATTTTAACCAAGGTGAGCCAGGATCCGACCCAGTCTGCATTATTCCACAGCATGTTCTCCTAAGGATTCCCTTACCCTGCTCTAGCAGGAGTCACCAAGTCCCAAGAACTTGGCTCTAAGGGGAAGTCAGTTCCCTGGAAACATTATTAGCTTCATATGTAGCTTCAGGCTGGACTCTGAGCACCATCACACACTGAGCCCTGATCCTGGTCACACACACTGAGCCCTGATCCTGGTCACACACACTGAGCCCTGATCCTGGTCACACGCACTGAGCCCTGATCCTGGTCACACACACTGAGCCCTGATCCTGGTCACACACACTGAGCCCTGATCCTGGTCACACACACTGAGCCCTGATCCTGGTCACACGCACTGAGCCCTGATCCTGGTCACACACACTGAGCCCTGATCCTGGTCACACACATTGAGCTCTGGTGAAGTCACTTTCAGTACAAAGATCATGAGACCATTTGTGGAGCACGTCATTGCTGCTGGGCTCCTGAGATCTGGACTCAGATCGTGACTTCTTCGGTGAGGATCTGGGAAGTCTGTACCCTGTGGGGTGTTCACCAGGGAACATTCAGAGCTGAGTTGCAGGTTCAAAGTCAGAGACTCTGGATCTGAGCGGAAGGGCCCTGTGAGGCCGAGCAGGTCACCACCAGGCAGGCAGGGTGGTCAGGTCAGGGCAGAGCTGCCTGGAAGCCAAGGCTTTGGGAAGGTGGTGGCGATCACAGCACAGGTGTGGGCAAAGAGAACCAATTCCCTCGCCCTGCTAACTGGCCTGGTCTAGCCAGGGAGGGGCCCTGTTCCTCTCCAGGCAAGGCCAAGGCCATTTCCCAGGTTTCCTGCTAGCCTGAGCCTTTCCAGAGAATCTTTTTTGTTTGGTTGGTTTGTCCTGGAAATCGAACTCAGGTCCTTGTGCTTGCCAGGGAGTGCTTATCCCACTGAGCTATATCCTGGGATTTCCAGAGAATCTTAACTGCTCCACACTGGGATGCTCACCTCCTACATCCCTGGATCCCCCCAGCAGCCCGTAGGTGCAAGTGGGGCAGAGATGGCGGTCCTTGGTTTTCAGAGGAGGCATCCTGGGCCACACAAGGAAAGAAGGCCTTCCGAGTCTCTCCATGCTCCGATTGGAAACCCTCCTGATTCCCCACCTTGTTACTCTCTGCGCTCCTCCCACACTCCTCCCACCCGGCCGTGAGGGCCGGGGCTCCTCCTCCAAGGCTATAGTCTGTCTTTACACTAAGGAGGCCGAATGTCGGTGTGAGTGGTGGAGTGAATGAGTGAAGCAGCACAGTCATTCCCAGGTGGCCGAGCCACTGTGTGGACAGTCTGCGTCAACACCCCAGGTCCCCCCCCCCCAACACATCTCCATCCCTCTCCTGGCCTGGTTTGGATTGTTCCTCCTCACCTGTTCCTCCTTATCCCAGCTGGGATGCACAGGGTTGTCAAACCACTGTGTGACCTCGGGCAGGTCACTTCTGTGCCCTGTTGCAGTTCTCTCTTGGGAAAAGCGGCAACTATGGTGCCGCTTGTTGGGCCATGGAAGAGCACCTTGTACCTGAGGTCCCACAAAGCACGCGGTACCATCTGTGGCATTTAACACGTAGCCGATTCAGCAGAGCTGGGCTCCCGCCCTCTGCCTACCCCCTTCTTTATGCTCCAGTTGGCGAGAGTTGGGTTGGGCTGCCCTTGCCTGAGCCCCAACCCTACCTTCCAGATGAATCCACAGCCACTTTCCCCTCCCCACCCGCTGCAAACTCATCCCAGCCCCATCAGCTCTATCTCCACCTCCTCTGTTCACTCCCGCCCCTCTCTGCTCTGCCAGTGTTGGCTTAATGTGCATAATACAATTAAGGCAAAATGGGTTTCCCATCCAACCCCAGCCACTTCCCTCTCCCCACCCTACCCCAGGTGCCCGTTTCCTTCTTCCCTCTGGGACGTGGTGTTCAATTTCAGGACACGAGTCCCCAGATAACTCAGCCCCCATTGAAGCTTCCCACGTACCCCAGAGAACCCTTGGAAGCCAAAATGGGGTTTTGTCAGACAGGAGCCTCAGAAACGGGTCTCAGAGCCTGGTGAGAAAGGAGCATTCTACAGTGGGGAAAGTTTTACCACGTGGCTCACTGTCTCCATGGAAAACAGCCAGTGGAAGGGAGACTTGTCACCCAACAGGGTCCTTGGAGGCTGCTGGAGCTGGAGTCTAACCGACCCTCCCAAAGAGTCAGATTGCACACACAACAAGAAAGAATGTTCAGGACCAGTAAGAAGCACGGGAGGAAGTTTATTAGACAGAAATGCGAAAGTATAGACTCAAAGAAACGGAGTGTGGGACCTCAAGAAAGAGAGGAGCACTGTCTCCTGGAACCGGGAGCACTGCCGCTTCTCTTGAGGGAGTGGAGACTGGGAAAAATGCCCATCCCCCAGCGCTGCTGGCTCATATGACAGGTACGGGCCCAGGGTTTGCTTTTTTCAATGGGTAATGTAAACATTCTTCAACTTCTCTCAACTTGTTCCTTTATCTTAGGATCAGGTGCCTGCTTTTTACTTTTTCAACTGAGCCCATTTGTGAATGTTCAGTGTTCCTGAGGAATTGAGGTGGGATGGGTCCGGAAGGAAAAAAGTCTAAATTTAACCCAGGAAATACTGGTGTGGCCACCTGGTGACTGACTGGGAGGCAGAAGTTGTAGTTGCCTTAAAAGTACCATGTTTTGAGTTTTGATTTCTTGGTCTCCTTTCTTCCTTTTATGTCTTCTACCTGGGTGTCATCAAGGGTGCCGCAGTGGAGAGGGAGGCCCAAGCTCCTAGCCCTCCTACAAGCAAGCAGGCTGTACATCTCAAAGAGTGAGGGGCCAGGCATGGGGGCGCATGCCTGTAGTCCCAGCACTTGGGAGGCTGAGGCAGGAGGATCGCTGCAAGTTCAAGACCAGCCTGGGCTACAAAGTGAGTTCAAGTCCAGCCTGAACTGCATGGTGAAGAAACGTTGCCTCAAAAAGACAAAAAAATACAACCAACCAACCAACCAAACAAACAAACAAAAAACCCGAGGCTGGAAGCCACACCAACTGGGAGCTAGACCAGACTGTTAACTCACCTGAGCCTGCAGCCTGCATTTGTTATTGGGCAAGCAGCTTCCTTGACATTGCACAAGATCTAGGGAGGAATGTGAGCCATGTCAGGGATGCGTTTAGAAGCATCCAGGAAGACAGAGTGGGCCCAAGCTTACCTGCACCATAGCTGCAGCCAAAAGCAGAAATTAGCAGAGAGGACTGGGTGCTGGGCACAGGGAGATTGGTTGCACTAAGGGCTACCTGCTGCTTGAGTATCAGTGACCTTCCTTGTGCCAAAGACCAGGCAAGATAGGAGAGCACAGGCTTTCTTTCCTGGAACCATTTCCTGCACAGTCACTCATTCACTCTGCAAGCATTTCTTGAGACATGCAAATTGCCAGGCCCCATACTGAGTCCTGGAGTCAGCCAGAGATATCTTCCCTCAAGGACTTTCCAGGCTAGAGGAGGAGGCACAGCCACATGTGAGGGGGACACAGAGGTTGGAGAAATGGGAGGCAGAGGAGGGAGTTAGCTCAGAGATGTGGAAGATGCTTTATGAGGGAGCTGGTGTTGGCATTGGGCCTTGAAGGATGAGTAGGAGTTCACTGAGTTCCAAAGTAGAAAAGGACTGTCCAATCTAGGGCCTGTCTCTAACGCATCCCATGAGCAATTGCTGGACCACCTACTGGAGAGCTCCTTCCCAGCTCTGTTTGCTCCACACCCCTACCCCAGCTTGGCCCGGAGAGCCTGCCTGCTGGACCCATGAGTGTCCCTTTCTGACATTTGCATCCTGTCTATGCCTGTATCTCCCCAAACCTATGCAGACCCCAGCCCTCATTTTGCACATTGGCCACCAGATTCACTGGGTCTCTCTCCAAGACCAGCAGCCCCGGAAACCCAGCTGAACCACACATTCAGGCTCAGGCTGGGTTTCCTACGTTTGTCAATTTCACTTTCCAGCAGCTCCCGAATCTCTCTCATTAGCATGAGAATAGGGCAACTGCTGGGATCAGTGGGTCCGGAGGTATTTGTATTCCAAAGAGCTTCCTCTGTTCCCTCAAAGTCATCCCAGCTAGAACTGGGAGGTGCGGCTGGGATCCTGGGCCACTGAGGAGAGCAGGGAGCCTGCCATAGGGGGCCGCCTTATGCCCTGAGGCTTTTTTGTGGGGTGGCTGGGTAGGGCTGGGGCTCTGTAACCTAAAAAGCATATTCCATGCACTAAGTGCTTGGATTTATTTTTTGTTTCAACCTTTTATTTCTTTGACACTTTAAATCCTAATCTATGCGAGGGAGGAGTTTGAGGTTTGTGTGCTTTATCACGAGAGAACCTTGAATTTGAAAAGGCTGAATTACTGCCCCACAGGGTTAATAATAACAACCATAATAATAGCCTGCACTTGGGAGCTTTGCCCTATGTTAGGCGTTAAGCTAAGCATGTCACATTATCTTTTTTTAATCCTCACTCTAATCCTCAGATACCATTACAATCCCCATTTTACAGATGAGATGACTGGGGCTTGAAAGAATAATGTAACTTGTCTAGGACCAAAAACCTGTAAATGGCAGCATGGGCGGGGGTCCCCAAGGCTCTGGCAGGAGCAGCTCACACAGGCAGTCTGGGCGTGGTGATGGGGCGGAGTTTAGGTCCAGGTAGAAGCTCTGTCCTCAGGCTTCTCTTCACCTTCCTGCTCTAGGGGTACGCAACACCCCAGGGACCACTGCAGGCCTTGTGTGCAGCTGTGGAACTGAGCACAGCGACATTCCCAAGCAAGGCAGAGAGACCCTCAAGGGACAGCCCAGGACGCTAGGCCTGCCGGGTAAGGGTGATCTTCTGTCTGCCCAATTTCCCTCCTGCACCCCTGGCCCCCGGCTCCCTCCTGTGCTCTCCTCCTGCCTCTTCTTCCTCCCAGCTGTGACCTGCTCCCCTTGGGAAGTCAGCCCTGTGCTTCCGTCCCATCAGGATTCCAGGGCTGGCGCAAACCAGAAACCCTGAGCTCTGGCTTTGCCATTTCTTCCTCCAGCTGCCCAGGATGCCAGCGTGGTGTGGGTGATCCTGACCCTGCTCCACAGCAGGGAAGGAGGCTCTGTGTGAGAACCCAAGGCCATCCCTGGGGTCTATGCATGACACGGGACAAGGGGCCACACCAGCTGCAGACCTGCATCCAAAGTCATGCTGAACCTGAGGCCCACACTCAGGGTGGGGGCGGGCGAGCTGGGTGCTGGAGTCGAGGGGAGGAGCTGCCTCGCCAGGCTTTTCATCTGCTCCTCATTATCCTCTCCCTCTGCCTGAGAAGGTAATTAAGTCTTCTTTCCATCAAAGGCTAGGGCTGGCATCAGCCCAAGGCCTGGCAGGCTTGGAAGGGAGATAATGAGCGCTCGCACCAGGCCGGGGGAGGGGTCGGAGCCAGCCCAGGGCTCGCCTGACCCCATGGCATGCAGTGTTTCCAGGGCCCAGAAGAGAAAGCCAGCAATGCAGGGCGTGCTGAAGGTTAGGAATGAGCCCTGTTATTCTGCACGCTGAGCTTCAAGAGTCTAAAATGCAGTTTAGAGAACAGTTGCCCACAATAATCCTTAGGATTAAATGGACTTTTTTGTGTGTGGAGTGGGGGAGGGTGGTATTGGGGATTGAACTCACAACTTTCAATCTACATCCCCAGTCTTTTTTGATTTTTTAAGACCGGGTCTGTAAATTGCGTAGGCTGAGCTCCTACTTGTGATCCTCCTGGCTCTGCCTCCCCAATAGCTGGGATTAGATGCATACTCCACTGCACCCAGTGAATTCCTTCTTCTTAATCCCTTCCATTTCCACGAGAAGGATGGTGCTGAAGTGGACCCAGTTCTCTTTATGGGGACCCTCACTGTCCACAAAATACCTCACAGAGCACTGGATGTATACTATTTCATTTGATGACATTTTCAACACTGCACTTTTGAGGCAGACTCTAGTCCTTCCCTCCCAGTTTCCCAGAGATGCGACTTGAAATTTATTTCCCATGCTCAGTTACAAGAGTGGGACAGAAGTCTTCCTGGAGAAGGAGCTTTGAGGATGCAGGAAGGCCAGGGTGCAAGGGCAGAAGGGCAGAGGCAGGAGGGCTGTAGAGAAGGGAGACAGTGAGGCTGGGGGGGGGGCGGCTGTGGGCCCTGGGGGGGGGGGGCGCCATGGACTATTAGGAATAGATCTCAAGAATGGTGCTGGAGGGCTGGGAGCTAGTAGGTATCCCAGCCTGGGCTCCCAAAGCCCTCCTTGCTGGTTCTGAGCCAGAAAGGGAGGTAGTTCCCGGAGCTCAGCAGAGAGGACTCTGGTCCAAAGTTACGTGTGGCTGTGCCTTCAGTCACGGCTTAGATCTAAGATGGCCTTGGAAATCGGGTGCACGTTGACGTGAATGGATCCTAGGGGCGCCATTCTCAGCTGTGGGTTTCTCTGCAGATGAATGTCCTATTCAGAGGTGAGGTTAGGCCCTGGGAGTGTAACCTGGAAGACAGTGTTCTTATCCCCAGCTTCTCCCTCTTCCCTCTGCTTCCCAGCTGCCCTGGGATGTGCAATTTTCCTCCACCCAGGCCCTTTCATGATGCCCTTCCCATCTTGGAGCATCAGAAACAGGAGCCAAAATAAGCTCCTCCTCCTTTCAGTGTGGGTGTTGGGCATTTTGTCCCAGGGACCAGAAGGTGACTGAGACACCAGCAGACCCCAGGCACTTCACATGGTGACAGCAGGATCAGCAGCATCTCTGCGAGCCTCAGTTTCTTCCTCTGTGAATTGAAGATGATGATGGTGGGGGAAGGATGGTGTCCACCTCATGGGCCAGAGAGGACTCCATGGCATATTTGTGACACAGCAGCACTGCCATGGTTGCCAGTGGTTTCTCTGGGCAGAGAAAGACCTGGATGGGCTCCCTGTGCCTTTTGAAAGCAGCTCTCAAATCCCAGGATGAGCACATTTAACAAGAGGGTTTCAGGCCAACCTCCAGCTCTGGAGTAGCCTTGAGAGAGTCAATCAATTACCCTTAATCTTCTTGATGAGGTGGAGCAAAGCCAGCCATCGTGGGGTGGAGACCAAAACCCTGGGGCCCTGTCCATGGATTACCCTCCTGCCTTCCTGCCTGTGGTCTCCAGATGATGGGCGGGGTAGGGTAGCTCAGGATAGGAAAATGTTTTGGGCAGAGACCTGGTTTGAAATTCCACCATTAGTGTTTGGCTGTAGGCCTGGAAGCCTCTTCTCCACCTGCCGCTCCACTCTGGGAGCCCTTATTAGTCAAGAGCAGCTGCCTCCTGGAGGGCTTTCATCTGATCGCTCTTAACCAGCAGCTCTGGCTAAGAGCAGTTTAGATGATGAGATTGCAAGACAGAGGGTGAGGGCAGCCAAGAGTGCTGGGCACTGATAACCAGGCTGTGGGGTTCATGCCCAAAGCTTCTATGCTTGCACTGAAACCATCCCAGTAGAGAAACCGGAAGAGGACATTCTGCATGACAACACATGGACATCCTCCTTCAGGGACTGCTTCTGGGTGACTTCTGGGCTGGGCACATTTGCACACCCATCAGAAAAGGAGGAGAGAGCTGGAGGCTGAGGCTAGTAGCCCAGGGGAGACCTCCCTGGGCAATGAACTCTCTATCTCCTTACAGATTTTCTCACTTCACTGATCATGTCTGCCACCTTGTCTTTGTCCCAGAGGTGGTAAAAGAACTGAGCCTGAGACAAGAGGACAAAGTATGACTATAACCCTGTGGCTATCCTTGCTATGGCTGCCCTAACCCTGCTGGGGAAGTGGCCAGGAGGGGGACTGGTAGACCATCCCTCCATGGAGGGCAAATAGGCCTGGGCACAGCAGAAGGGCAGAGCAGGACACATGCCCTGTTTTGTTTGCAGCCATGGACTTTGATTTCAAGCGGAGGCAGCCACAAGGTGTCACCGGAGAGGTTGGCTGACTTGCCCAAGGTCACACAGGCCTTTGGATACTAGATCCTGCTTCTCATTAGTGTTGGAGTATATTTGCTTTGCGCTCCGCATCTGAAATAGGATGGGGGAATTACCAGCAAGTTTGAGAAGCCCTACATGGCCTTGCTTGGTGACAAGATTATGAAGGAATGGCCTGAGGCTCAGACCTCCATGGGGAAGGGTGTGTCCTGTCAGGTAACATAAGGGAGCTGGGGAGTGGAGTGCTCAGGGGATGAAGTGACAGCCCTGGCTCTCTGATGCTATGTGGGGTGACATGGTGGACTGGCCCCCACGCCACTCTATCTTTCCCTAATGGTTACAAGGCCACTGTCCTTCCCACAATCCCCAAAGGAAGACACTTCAGAAACCAGACAGAGAAAGAGGACAGGTGATATCAGCTATAGATTTGAGTCTGGCTCTATTTAAAGTCCCTTTTTATGGGGCTGGGGAATTAGCTCAGCGTTATAAGTGCCTGCCTTGCAAGGGCGAGGTCGTGAGTTTGATCCCCAGTACTGATTTTAAAAAAAAATCCCTTTCTGCAAAGGCAAGAAAAGGTCTTTGCAAACTCAGCCCCACGGGTGATCCCCCCAGTGAGGGGCCATGTTCTGGTGACCTGCTCCCCTTTCTGCTGGGCTCGTGCTGGAAGCTCCCTGCTCTACTGGGTTCCAGAGCCCAAGTTGCTGGACCAATAGCATTTGCTGGATGCTAGTTCATGGGCATCCCTTTTGGTATGGCAAACCCTAACCCTAACCCTAACCCTAACCCTGGAGGCACTGAGGCTGAGGGGTATAGACAGTAATCCTGATTGACTGCCCGAGCATTCCCAGGACCCTTTGTGCCCAGCCACGGTCCAGTAATTGATCTAGAGATGCTCATGTCCACTTCTGGACAAGGAGATGGAAGTAAAGTCCGTGGGTGGATGCTCACTATTGTGATGGTGTGGGACATTTAAGAGGCGGGGCCTAGTACAGGTCCTTAAATCATTGGGGGTGTGTCCTCCAAGGGGATGATGGGAACCTGCCCCTGCTCTTCCTCAGATGTTTCCTGCTGGTGAGCCAGGCAGTTGTCTCTACCTTGCATGTCCTACTGTGACCACCCAAAGCAATGGCTCTGCCAGATTGTGCATTGGAGCCTCTGAAACTGTGAGCCAAAACCAACCTTTCT
>PVJX010000414.1:86615-226751 GCA_004027295.1 Dolichotis patagonum
TACTGGGGATCGAACTCACAACTGCGCACTTGCAAGGTAGGCGCTTATGCCGCTGAGCTAAATCCCCAGCCCTCAAAGTGCTTCTTTTAAAAGGTCCAGACTGGCTTTCCCTTTGGCCTTTCCATTCTCTGCCTACCTGGGACCTGGACATGGGTCTAGATTGTTGGAGTTATTTACTTATTTGAGACGAAAAGCATGAAGACAAAAGCTTCCACACAATGGGTGGTGGAAGGAACGGGACAATGGAAGGAGCCCCAACAGCCTAGCGGCCCCAGACTGCCCAGCCCCGGAGTTCTGGGAGGGAACAAATAGTCCCCTCCCGTGCAGGACACTGTTATTGGTTTTCTCTTCCTTACAGTCCATGTATCCCTAATTGTTATACCAGCCTCTCCAATTAGAAATGCCGAGTCTGGCAGAAAGCGACTGCTTTCCTCCTACCACAGTATTTGTAGGAGACATTGAGACCCTGAGCTTCCAATACAGCACGAGGCCAGGACCCCCCAAGCAGGAAATGCCCTGGAAATGAGGCTGCCTGCTGAGTGATTGGTGACTTCTCCAGCAACTGAGCTCTGGGACCTTGTAGCCTCTTTCTGTGGAATGGCCCGGGTTTCTCTAACCCTCTCTGGTCTCCCCTGCCTGCCCTGCCAGTTAACTCTTGTTCGAAGAGCGAGTCCACCCTCCATCCCTTCATTACCAAAGTCTGCTTCTCCCTATTCTGAGCATGTGGAAACTGAGGACAGGGAAAGTCAGAGCCTCTATGTGTCACGAAGCCCAGCCCTTCACTTGACCTTGATAGAAAGTGGGCAACTTGAGGACCATCTTGGCATCTGGTTGGCACAGTGTGCACTTACTACCCTCAGGGCCAGATGTTTTATTTATTCGCACCTTCGGTAGGTATCTCCCCTTCACAGGCCAAAAAACTCAGGTACCTTCCTCGAGAGACTGTTACCAGTGGAAGCCAGAGCTATAACTCTGGAGTATCTGTCCCCCACCTGCTCCCCATCTGTGCCTCCCCCCAGCGCAACCCCAACCTGCCTGTGCCCCTGGCCCCCAGGTTACCTCGATGGCCGCCCCTCTGTGCCCACTGCTCCAGTCTTTCCTGACCTCTAGGATGACTGAGCATCATGCAGAAGGCAAGGGGCCTGTCTTCTTCCTGAGACTGAGAGTGTGGAGGAGGAAAGACCCGACTCTGTCACCCCTGGGCCCTTATGCCTGGCCTGGCACAGAAGTAGCAAACACGAATGTTCAGGGGAGGAATGAGGGGCAGGAGGGAGGACTCAGACTCATGCTCTTTCCTCCATCCACAGCTTCTTTGGGTCAGGAGACAAGGTCAGAAGATGGTGCCCAAGTGTTTGCCTCACACTAACCCCCTTTGCACTCTTGACTGCTGCCTTCCCCTGTTCCCAGCCTCCCTCTGGCCAAGGCAGAATCCCCTCCCTGTCTCCCCTGCCATCCTTCATTCATGAGTGCCCGGTTCTCTGTCAGCAGGCCCTTTCCTTATACAGGTGACAGGGCCTTGGCCACAGATCCACAGGAGAAGACAGGCTTGGAGGCCCGGCCTTACCTGGGCCTTGAAGCCACTGAGAAAGTGGCTGCTCCTCGTCAGGGCCACTCCAGCCTCCTGGGTGCCCTCTTCGGGATGGGGAGGGGGCAGAGGAGACTCCCAGTGTTTGTCAGCAGAGTGCCTTATTGGGGAGGACTGTGTTGCCATGGATACAAGCCACGGGCGCTGCTGGGAGATGGGGCCACGGTGTACACAGACACAGATCTGCATGGACCTGCAAGAAAAATAGCAACAGATTTGCTGAGTCATTGGCCCCACATATTTATAGTCTCTGGCAAAGGCAGACCTGCCTATCAGAAGCTAATAATACTGCAGCAGCGTGTTAATTGCAAAGACGGAGTCTTCAAGCACCCATTCAGACACCAGGGACGGCTCCTTGAATAAAGAGTGGGGGCCTCACGGTGAGAGCTGACTGCATGCGCAGCTGCGTGTGTGGCATGTGTGCAGGTATGTGGCACCCGGCTCTGCCTCTTCACAGAAACCAGAGACCCTTCAACCCCACTCCCACTCCAGGATGTCTGGGATTCTGCCAACTCTGCAGACGCTCAGGGCAAAGTGGGGTTGACTGCTGTCCCCTGGGCCTCCGGGACAGGATGCTGCCCCATAGCCTGAGAGGCCTTCACCCCACAGCCCTTAGGGACAGCTGCTGTTCCCCCAGCTATCCTCACAGCCAGGCAGGTGAGAGGAGAGAAAAGGGCCTCTGTCTTCTGGGAGTTTGGACCCAGCCAAGATTACACAGAAACCCTAATATGGAAGAAGACAATTAGAATAATTGGTCCCCAGGGTCTGGGTGCCACCTTGAAGAATCACCCAAGAGCCCAATCCAAACTGCAGGGCCAAGAGACCCACTGAGCTCTGCCTTGGGGCAATGGAGTCTTCACCTCCCATGAATTCTATGGGGACAGAATTCTATGGGGACAGGGTGATCCTACCCATGACACATTGCATTACGTGACATTGGTCATGTGCCTGTCCCACTACTCCCTCAGGTACCACACGTTCCCAGCATCAAGAAGAAAAGGCCCTTAGGGGAGGCAGTAGGTGGGAACGGGTATGTCTAGCTCTCTGTCCCCTGAGTCTCGTGAACTCCAAGTCAGGCATTGCTTGAGTGGAAGGGAGAGGCCTGTTCCTCTCTGGTTGTGTCCTCTCACTGCCCCCACTGGACGGTGATGGCACAGGGTGGGTCTTCAGCCTCCTTGATCCCCACAGTGTCGAGCCCAGCCTGCCCTTGATTTTGGCTGGAGCAGCCCTGGCCTCCTCCCTCCTGCTCGTTCTGTGAGGACGGAAGCTGTCCTCTGTCCCCCAGGGATCTGACAGTGGGGGGTGGGGGTGGCATCCAGGACCCACAGAAGAACAGGGCTCTGAGGAAGGAAGGTCCTCCGTTTGTCCCACACCAGCCCCCAGGCGGTTCGGTGGTTGGTGGCTGAATCTGCAGGGAAAGGGAAGCAGGTCTGGAGGAAGGAGGGTGGGAAGCGAGGGACATCCTTCAGTTTTCAGTCTCCAGAGAAGGTTGACTCAAGAGCTATTATTAATAGTAAATTAAATAGTGCAGTTATCCTGAATAATAAAGAGCTCTTCTGTTCCAAGTTCCCACTATGCTCTCTTCAGGGAAATACCTGCTGTGTCCTGAGCTGTGGCCCCCGCTGACTGGCATGTATGTGTCGGGCAACGCAGGCGCTCCCACACCATCCCGCACAAGCTGATGAGAGCACCCATGCGCGTCCCGCATCTCGGCATAGGGAAAGCCTCTACGATGCCACCTGGGAGCCTGGTCTGTGTCCACCCATGGGTGGGAGCCTTGTCCATGGGCTCCCTAGGAGTGGACGATGGTTCTCGCACTTGCTGACTGTGTGACCTTGGGCAGGCCAAGGAACTGCTCTGTTCCCTCATCTGTAAGATGGAGATCACAATAGCGTCTAGTTTGTGGGTTTGTTAGATGGGTTCAAGTTTATATGCATGATAATGCCAGGTGTGGTGGCAGGGAGGATTGCTGCCAGTTTAAGGCCAGCCTGGGCTACAAAGTGAGCTCAAGGCCAGTCTGAACTGCATAGTGAGACCCTGACTCAAAAAAAAAAAATCATAAGAGGCAGCCAGGGTTCCACAGGCAAAGCCCAGGACCCCAGACTCCATGCATCATGGCCCTTATGGCCACAACTGCTTCTTGAATCATCCCAGGCTGATGGAGGGGACACCGCACCTCGTGTCCTGCCCTTCTCTAGGCCTTAGTTTCTCTAGGTACTGACGGAGGAGGAAAGTGTGTGAGGTAACAGCCATGGCCCAGCCAACTCTGACCCATGACTGTGACAGCCGCTGAGGTTGGCTGAGCTCCTACTGTGTGTCGGGTACCGTGCTGAGTGCTCTACAGTCAGACTGGCTACGGCATCCTCACGACAGTGCCACAGGTGGGACAGTGCTCCCACGCCACAGATGGAGAAAGGTTCAGAGACATCCAGGAACCTGCCCGCATCACATGGCTAAAGCACAGTGCAGCCAGATTGTGAGCAAAGGTTTGTCCAGCTCCATAACCAATGGAGCAGTGCCCTTGAGGCTATGGCTTCTGACCGCTCATCAGATTCAGGTCAGGATCCGGTTGTATAACTCGGGATTGCTCGTGGGTAAGGAGAAGAAAACCCAGGCTTAGTGCACAAGCAGTGGTCCATTTGATGCTGGCTCACTCTGAGAGGGCAGAGTCCTAGGTGGCCGCCCAGTGCAGGGGGACGGCAGAGCTGAAAAGGAATCCTCTAAAGAATGCAGGTGACAAGCAGAGATGAGCCTGGGCAGAAGCAGCTGGATCCAGTGACAACCTCTGGATGTGCAGGAAACTGGGGCCACTGCCCACCGCAGCCCCGCTGCTGGCTCCCGAGTCCACAGTCCCTCCTGGGCCCACTTGGCTTCCCTCTCCTGCATCTCTGATGGCAGCAGCTTTGGGGGAACCATCTCCCCTGGGGCCTCAACACTGTGCCAGCGAAGCCAATGTTTATGAGCAGGAAACAAGGCCACTGCATTCTCTAAAGAGCCTCAGGGGCGCGGCAGCTGCCTTTCAGTTCTCTGCCCTGTGGAAGTGGGGAAGGGAGGCCCACTGGCAGAGGTGCCCACTGTGGTGAGCCAAAGCTTCTGGATGGGGCTGCCTGAGCACCATCTGTCATGGCACAGGCTGCAGGCCAGAAGATGAGCCTGGAGCAGATTAGGCCAGTCCTCAGCACCCCCCCCCGGGGGGGGGCTCCCAGAGATGCTGAAACCCAGAACCCACTTCCCCTGGGAAACACACAGAGCCCAGCTCAGGGGCCGCAGAGCCTCTTGGACAGGAAGCCCCTCCATGGAGGGATAGATGAGGTCTGCCTGGGATGGAAGGTAGGGAAATCAATCTGGGAGGGAAGCAGCACATGAGAGGGTTCTGGGGTCACCTGCCAGGAGTCTCAGATGGTTAGAGGGCAGAAGTTTGGGAGGTGGGGAACAGTGACAGGAGCCATTGTAAAAGGCATGAACAATATGCCTAGAAGCTTCAGTTTTCTGCCAAAAGCAATAAGGATCCACAGTAGGGAGAGAGTCTGACCAATTGACCCCAGAGCAGCCCTCCTGAGCTCCCAGGGGCATCACAGGGCACTCTTCTGAGAGTCCACTGTAGAAAGAGGGCTGCAGGGGCCAAGGCATCAGCACCCCCAGCCTGGGGACACAGGTACAATACTGATTCCTTACTTCAGGGGACTCCTCATCAGGGATGACCACGTTAGAAACAATGACAATGATATATCTCAAAACCGGTCTATGTAATTAATCATGTCTATTACCAGCAAGAAAAGTTGTGTGACCGTTTTAATAGACCCCAAAGATACATTCGATAGAACAAATGTCCACTTTGATGAAAACCCTTAGTAAGATAAAAAGAAATGAAATTTCCTTGACATAATAGAAAATAATCTGTATCTGCAACAAATATCAACATCATTCTTAGTAATAAAATACTAGCAAGGGACACAGCAGAGGGGGACAAGGAAGCCTGCTATTACTGCAATTATTCTACATTGTTCTGGAAGTTTTCACCAATACATTACTATGTTAAAAGATGAAAAGAACCATAATATTTGGGAAGGAGGAGAAACTGCTGCCATTATTTGTACATGATATGATAATTTATCCAGCAAATTCAAAATAATCAACTGCAACATTAATAAGAGAGTAGGAGAGGGGTCAGTAAGATGACCAGTATCAAAATAAATATACTAGCAAAATCTGGCTGGGAACTGTTATGAAAACAAAGTCTAGCTCTGGGGTGGAACACCTAAAATCCCAGCACTCTGGGAGGCTAAACCAGGAGGACTGCAAGTTTGATGGCCAACCTGGGAAATTACCTGCCAGGAGTCTCAGGTGAGACCCTGCCTTGAAATACAAAATAAAAAAGGGCTGGGGATGTAACTCAGTGTGAAGGCCCCGGGTTCAAGCCCCAGTACCACAGAAAGAAAAACTGAAGAAAACCCACCTCTGAGTTCTCCTGTATAGGCCTACCATAGTAGGGAGGCAGAAGAGAGGAGCACATGTTAAAACAGGAGGGTCTACTAGATCATCTTCTGGCAGTTGGTCTGGGCGCTGCCCCCAGCCCTTTTGGCTTGGTTCCCACAGCCCCGGCAGACATCAGCTCAAGGCCACAATATCTGAGCAGGTGGCTCTCAATAGCCCGCTGAGCCTGAACTCAGCAAGGGACAATGCCTGCCTGCGGGGACCCCAGGCTACAGAGACACAGCACAGAACTGCAGACCCTGATGGAGAATTGTTATCCCCTGCAGGCCTCAGAGTTGCAGCAAGTGTGATCCAGCTAGACCAGCATCTCTGAACAGTCAAAGGCTGATGCTGTTGGCTCCTGTGGGTTCATTGAGCAGATTTCTCAAAAGAGCTGCCTGCAGCAGAGAGAGGCATCCCGCACCCTCTGTATTCCGCTCCGGCGGCAGGGGCTCCCTCCCGGCTCCCTGCCTCTGGGCTTCTGGCACTTGGGCCTTGTCCTGCTTGGGTGGCACAGTTCTGCCATCAGGGGTGCAGATGCACAGCTGTGATACTCCAGGGCCCACATTTGGACAAGGAAGCTTGTAGATTTTTCCTCCATCCGTGGCGAGGGCATGACATGTGTGCATGGCTTCTCTGGAGTGTGAGCGAGCCTCTGAGTTTGCCATCCCTCAACCTCAGAGAAACCCCCAGCCTGAGGGATGGCTGCTGGCCAATATTGCTGTCTCCTGGTACCTTTTTGTCTCTTGTCCTGACTCATAGGCTCTATCTGTGCTAGAAACAGCTCACCCCTAGCCCAGCCTGACCACCCCGCCCAGACCCAGGACAATTCCTTCCCAGGGCACATGTGGCCATTTAGAGAGAGGTTGGATGCAAAGCATGAGAGCTTTGTGTTAAGAGTTGCACACTGGTACAGTGTGTGAGGGTATTTTAGTCATTGGATTATGTGAGAATCAAATTACTCAATGCCTGCAAGCTGGAAATTAAGAGAAGGGGCAGCACAGGGCCTCAAAACTCTTCACTGAGTGGTGGGGATGAGGATGCAGCGAGAGAGGAGGGAAGCGAGCCTCAGGGCATAGGCAGCATTGATCCCTGAAGTCAGACCTTGGTCACCTGGACACTGTGTTCTCCAGTGCTGGCCCCTGGCTGCCAAGCTTTAGAGGGCAAACTCTGATCCCTAACCAGTTGGTCATCACCTTCTTCCACACCACCCACCTTCCTCTTCTCATCTTTCTTGGTGCCTAGAACGATGCCATTCATGTTCCCACCCCTCAAGGTCAGAGTCTCTCTCCTATGGGTGCTCTGTGAGCACTCAGCTGTCCCTGGGAAGGACCACTCAGCACCAGGCCCCTACTGCAGTGGGTTTTCGGGCAGGTAGGATGGACACAGGAAGGAGGGAAGGACACAGGTTTCTTCTGCAGGTTCTTTGTGCCCCAGCCTGGCCCAACCTCAGCCCTGTCTTTTCTCCTTCTTCACTTATCTAGAGTCCTCCTGCCACCGCAGTCTGGGAGAGCACTGCTGAGGGGTGGGTTTATTTGGTGATTTCACCAAGTCCCTCTGGCTTCCTGGTCTTGTCACCATGGAAACCTTCTGAGGTCACCAGCACTATTAAAATGGAAGAAAAATATGCCTTCCTTCCCCCAAAGTGAGCCTATTCAGCTTGAGTGGCCTGTGCATAGGGGTAAGGAGGACAGGGCCTTCTGGGGGAGAGACAGTCTTATCCTGAGGACATTCAGACACGTGCTGCTGCTTTCTGGAGTTTTCCAGGCATCCTTTCTGCTGGGAAGAGAGAGTCTGTGCTGCACCTGACCAAGTGGAGAGAGGGCTCTTCCAGGCTCTTCCACTGAGGAAATGCTCATGTCTGAGGTTCAGGAGCTGCTACAGACGGAGAGTGGGGAAAAGAGAGGGACCAGAGCCTGGACCACTGCCCTAGACCCACAGATGAGAGGGCCCCAGGGCTACTATAGGAGTAGAGGTGGCCAGCATGTCCTGACACTGGCTCAGCCTCCATAGGCTGTGCACACTCTCGTCTTTCTCACTTGAGCAGTCCCAGGATTTGTTCCAACTAGCGAGGGCCCAGCCCACCTGTTACACAGGGGGAGACAGCTGAGTCTCATGGCTCCTGTTCTTGTCCCCTGGGATCCTGTATGCTTACGAGATTATCTCAGTAACTACCACTGTCCCTCCATCCTGGCCCCAGGAGCTCTTTATTTAAGACCTCAAGGCAGAGCTAAGACAAAGCTAGTGCATCTATAGTAAGTGGACCAGTGATATAAGATGCCGAGGAGGCATGAACTTTCTGGAAAGTAGTTTTAACAATACCACAAAAAACCTTTGGAAAGTGCATTCTCAGACATTTTATTTCTAAGAACTTATCCTAAGGAAATAATTAGATAAATCTGCAAAGATGATGTGTGGGTGTTATAATAGCAGTAATTGGAAATAGGCTAAAGGCATACCAAGAAAAGAAATAGGTTGTTTAAAGAAACCATATGGATTGATATGCAGCCATTAAAACACAAAATATAGACTTATCTATTGACATGGAAATGTGCTGACTGCATATTGTTAATGAATAAAAAACAGCATTTACAGAATAATCCCCTATTTCTAAAAATAGAAATGTAGTCATGAAGCAAGGTTAAAATGTTTTATCTTGACAGCTGGCATTGCAATCTTTCTTAGGAAAGTTGGGTCAGGGATTATTTGGTCAAATGTTTAGACATGTGATAATCGCAAGACCCGGAGAGGAATTCTTTTTGCACCCAAGGAAGATGGTGGAGAAATCTGAGATGATCCAAAGGGATGGGAGAAGTGAAGCCAAGTCAACAAGGAGAGGAGAGGCGGGGGCAGATGCCAGGAAAACTCCAGGTGAGCTGAGGAGTGTGGGAAAGATTTCATTGTTGGGTCCCCAGTTTTTTCTCCAAAGTTGCTTGTGTGGCTGCTTGAATGGATCATTTCTTCTCCTCCACACCAGATCTTCAGTCCCACCTACTAAACACTGAGTTTCTGAATGGATGGTTTTTCTGTGGAAATCAGAGAAGCAGCAGAGTTTCAGGTTTAATTCAAAATTAGCTATTTCTAGTAAAGAAAATCATGGGTGATGTATTTTTATTTTTTAATTTTATTCATTTGTATTTTCTGGTTTTTTAAACATAAAAGAAAAGAAGTAACTCTCAGAGATGACAACTTGGATGTAGACTAGACAGTAAGCTGGAGTAAGATTGCCCGGGTCAGAGTCTGCCCATGCGTTCCCAGCACCGACTGTATGAGGGCTCTGTACTCTGTGGGCGCCATCTTGGCCCTTGCCACCCAGAAGCTGGTGTCTAGATGTCTGCACGCTGAGGCCTGATGCAGAGAAGAATGTTCTGGAACCCTAAGCCAGTGCTTAAACTTAGACCCATCTGACTCTGATCTGGGCATGGTTAGCAATAAAACAATTCCCCTTTCAAGGACATTTTTAAAAATTCTTTTCTTTTCTTTCAGTATGAGGGGTTGAATGGAAGGCCTCACACTGAGCTACATCCCAAGCCCTGTTTTGTTTCTTGATTTTGATACAGAGTCCTACTAAATGGCTAAGTTGCCTAGGTTGAGCTCAAACTTGTGATCCTCCTGCCCAGGCTCCCAGAGGGCTGGGAAGACAGGCATGCACCACTACACCTGACTCCTTTCAGGGTATTTCTTGCATGGGAGCTTTCCAAAGAGAACTCCACAGCGGTTCTAAAGCAATGAGTGGAAAGAGGTGTGTACACAAGTGCAAGCTGCCATCTGATTTGATATCTCCATCACACCATCATCCCAGAACCTCCAGTCTTTCAATCCAAGCATCAAACACCTGTCCCACTCTGCCTCCATCCTAGCCTCAGATGGGCTGAGAGAACACGAAGAGGCAAGTGGGGAGGGCTGCTTTGTTGCCACCTCCTGTCACATCCAGGAGTCACATAGATCCCCATGCGATTCATTTACTTGGTATTCAACGGAATAATGTACTTGGTAATGAATTTGTTTTGCATTCAGTTGGATAACACTGTTAGTTAGGAATTTGTAATTTGTGGAGGGATGAGGGGGTTTTTTTCTTCAAGGCGTCAGAGAAGCTGTTGCTTACAAACTTGTAATTCACCACTGCAAATCCATCTGTAAATGACACTATTGCAAGCTGAAAATCTCCCTGGCGCAAGGAATACAACCTTAGAATTAAATTGTGTGTTTGACAAGAACCCGCTGTTCATCCAGCCCCAGCCAGATTCCACGTCCCGCCTTCCTCCTGCGTTCCACTCAGTCTTGCCACCTTCCTTGCCCAGAGGTTCGGTTGCCAACCCCTGGCTCCCCAGTGGTCCAGAGGGGACAAATCATACAGCCAGACTTGCATAGCTGTCAGCGGGAACACGCAGGTAGGGGACAGGCACAGTATGTCATTGTCTCTTCCAGCTGTCCTGATCCAATAGAAGAAAAGAAAAAAAAAATAAAAAGAAAGCAATGTCCCCAGTGGCAGGACCCCTTGGTGAACATGGGCAGGAAGTGATCCTTCCTAAGAGCAGGAAGTGTCCACTCAAGACCAAGCCCAGTCATGGGGGGATGGCACCCCGAGGAGCCTGACTCAGGGACCAAGAGTACAGAATTGGGTAGGGGCCGTGCCTCCAAGGCAGTTCCGCTCACACATGTTATATGAAGTGGAACTTCTTTGCTTTAACCATTTCTCACCTCTAACATTTCATATTTTGAGTCTTATTTTCATTTGTGCTCCTGTTGATTATTCACTGGTTTATTCTCTCTTAGCAAAAGTTTCTTTCAGAGAGTTGACATAGAAGAAAAATCAGAGGAGTAGCTTGGGGCAGGGGAAATGGTAGTGCTCATGGTGACTCTGACTGCTAAGGGGAGAATGTATGGGAAGACAGTGCACAGGGAAGGAGGATGTGCTGTGCCAGGTGGCGAGGACGGTGGTGCCTGGGACAAGTGGCAGCAGCAGAAGATGGAGGATAGAAGATGAAAGAATCTCCCAGGGTGGAAGAAGCCTGCACAGGGGCCCTGGATTCCATGTGAGGGGCAGCAAGAGGAAGATTCGAAGGAAGGGGAACACAGGGAGGAGTGTCTTGGTTCCCTCAGGCTGCTGAAGTGACACCTTAGGCTGGACCATTTCAGACAGCAAATGCTTATTTCTTAGTTTGGAGGCTGAAAGTCCACAAGCACTGGTGGATTCAGCATGTGGTTGCCAGGTTCATGAATGCTGTCTTTTCACCTGTCCTCGAGTGACAAGGGACAGGGAGCTTGCTCAAGCTTCTTTTATAAAAAGCACTGAATCCCACTCAATGCCTTTAAGACCCAGTGGATTCCCAAGGCACTGCCTCTTAATGCTACCATATTGGTAGATTCCAGCCTGAGAGGGGTGGAGAGTCACCAACAGCCAGTCCATAACAGAGTTTGGGAAATCACAAGCAGTCACCACAGGAGGGTCCAAACTTAGAGAAGGGGGGCCAGGAGGGGCCATACAGGTGGGAACTGCAGTGCTGCTGCGGAGTGGGGGAAGGTGAGGAAGAAGGACCTAAAGCTGAATCTGGAGCAAGCATTGCACTGGAAGATGGGAGGAGTATAAAGCAAGTCGGTAGCCAGGCTACAGCAGGCAGAGCCCAGCAAGGTTGGGAACACAGTGGGGAAAACGAATTGGACCAATGGATCTTGGAGGTCATGGTGACCTCAGCTTTGAAAGGGCTTTCAGGGAAATGGTGGCGATGAATGCGGGACTGAAAAAGGGAGAGGAGTGACTGGGAGCCAGGAAGAATGGCAGATGCTGGGGACCATCCCAGGGGTAGGTTTGACTGTGCACAAAAGAAAGACAGTCAGTTCTTGGATGAGGAGGCAACGCGATCTCATTTGTAGATGGCAGAGTTTGCAGAGCAGGTTGAAGCGCTGACAGAAGAGAACTGGGCCAGACAGGCAGAGATGGAGATTTAAGTGACAGGAGAGTGAACAGCCCGTGTAAAAGAGGGAGGAGGAGATGACAACCCTTCTCTGTCGTTGACAGACTAATTGGTCCTTCTTTGTGTGAGCGTCCTCAGCGAGCTTGATCTTCCTGTAAGATCCCAACATCCCACTTACCAAAGAGAAAGCAGAGGCGCAGAGGTGGTTTGTGGCTGTCTAAGTCTCACAGTGGGCTCCGTATGCAGGTCTTCCCTTGGGACAGCAGGGTCTGATGTTACAGACCAAGGTTTAGGTTGCAAGGACTCCGACCTATGTGCCTTACTCCATCCCTCTAGCTTTCCCCATCTAAACAAAAACACATGGTTTTTAATAAAGATGTAAAAGAAATATTTTAGAGATTCACTGAATACTCACAAAACATACCTTGAAGCTACCAATAGCCAACTGGGATCATTTGAATTGTTTGTCTTGCAGGTATATTTCATTGAAGAAATTGTAGGTATTTGTACTAAAACATATTAAGACCAAAAGTCAAAACTTTGTATTAGTTTACAGGAAATTGTCCAGATGTATGGAATAAAGGAGAATCAAAAACATTCTTTTCAAATCCTTCATACTTACTTCATAATTTGGTCAAATATGAATCCAACATATTGCAACCAACTCCTCTTGCTTTGCTTTATATTTGCTCCAATAGGACGTTTTGGGTACACACACCAACAGGTGATATGCAACAGAAGCCGGGGTCACTACAGTTAACCTGAGCATGTTAGAAACCAAGGAGAGGCTGAACATTATTACACACAGCCCATGAATCACAGAGAATTGTAGAGCCAGGCTGAACCATGCATTGCAAAATAACCAGTCAAGTTTGGGCACCAACCATGTCCCAAGTGCCAATAGCTCGTTGATGGGAGGTTCTGTGATGCGTAAAACCCAAATTTCTTCTCTGGAACAAAGTTGCAGTAATATCTGGTTTGGTGGCTAAAACAGAATTCATTGATTTGCAAGTGAGGAGCTGGGCCACCAAGGTAATGTTTGCATATTTGTAAAAGAAACTGCAGGTATCCAACATAGTGTGGGGGAAAATTCCAGTAGAAGCAGAAACCACTTTCTCAGTGACTTGTGGACCATTGGAATAGAAAATGAAACCACATTTTCAGAGAAATGTTGGATTTTGGAAAGAAGATTTGACCCACAGAGACAAATTATTCAATTGAAGACTTTGACCTGTGCAGAAAAAGTGTTTAATCGAAGAATCTCCTAAAGGCTTTGACCCATAGGGACATATTATTCAATTGATCTACTAACTCTGCTGGTCATTAAGGGCACAGAAGAATGTGTTCCAAAGCCTGCCTCCAACAGCTCCAGGTCTGGTGGGAGAGAGTAGGACTCACCGTGACAAAAGTGGCATTGCAAGCGCTGTGCTGCAATGGTGTCAGACAAGGGCTCCATCATGGTGCACAGAAGGGACCTCATCATGGCAAAATATTTCAGGAGAGTCTGGCAAGGGCCTGGAATTGGGGAGAGGAGAATGGTCCAGCAAAGGGAAGAGCAAAGGAGAAACTGCCATAGCTCAGCTGGGCAGGAGCAGAGTGAAAGGCCGGCCATAAAGAGACAGAGGTTGGGGTATAGATACAAACAAGCTCTGAAAAGACATAGGTGCCAAGCCAGAGGCTGAACTGGGTTTGGAGGAACAGGAGCGAGGCAATGATTATAAATACATGGTTCATAAAGCTGATCTCAGCCATGGGGGGCTCCCCTGGAGCCCATTGCCCAGCACAGAGGGTAATGAGTGCTTGGGCATCTGCACGGGGAAGACGAAAGTCACCTGCATGATGTAGAGGTGGTAGAAGCAGCAAGACTTAGTGACTAGTTAGATGACGGACGGTCTAAGTGAGCCTAAGTTCGTGGTGTGGGTGGAGGGTGGTGCCATTCTCTGAGATGAGAAAGACTGTGGATACACTTGGAGGGGCTAATGGCTTCTGAACTAGACACACTGACTAGGCCTGCAAGCCATGCTCATGGGACGGTCTAGGTGGCAGAGGACAACTGATCCAAAGTTTCAGGAAGGTTTCATCTGGACACAGCAAATTGGAAGCTGTGGACATCCCACAAGCATGGGAGAGCAAGCTCCCTGGGGAAGGAGTGTGAGGTGAAGAGAGGGCAGAGGTGAGAATCCTAAGACTCATTCACATCTAGGGACCAGGGAAAGATGAAGAACCTTGAGGCCATGGAAAGGGTGCCAGGAAGCAGCAAGAGCTCCATTGGGGAAAGGAACCACAGAACCCTCATGTCAGACAGAGGAAGAAAAGGGTTCCCTGGTCTTAACAAGAGCGAAGTCCCACTTTATAAGTCAGACCCAGTGACACAGTGACAGCAGGATGGGCTGGAAGACTGCAGAGTAAACAGAAAATGAGGTGTTGGAAGCAAGCAGTGTGGAAAACTCAAGAAATCAGACTCTGAGGGGGTAATCAGGGTGGGCAGAAAGTTGCCTGACACGGCCTCAGACAGGACTTCCAGGTGCAAGCCCCCCACTATCGACTGCTGAAGGATAAATGGGGCCCAGCCATTTTGAAATGGCCTTTCTTGGCACACTTGGATATGACTATCTGTCACCCCTCTATTTGGGGACTCTTATGGAAAGTCTGCCTATGTCACTGTCTACTCACCCTAATCTCTGTGTTCCGAAGCCTCAATACCAATGACAATAGCTAACATTACTGAATGCTACCCAGCCCCATGCTGAACACATTACATGAACTATTTCACTTAGTCCTCAAGGAAGTTATCAGGAAGGTATGTACACAGAGGGAAACTGAGGCTTGGGAAAATGAACTGGGCCATGTGATCAATGGAATGACCCAATCTTTGAGCCCTATCTATCCACTACTATTCTCTAGGTGCTGGACTATCTGTTGTCTAATCTCTCTCAACCCCAAGGGTTCTCAATCCTACCCCAGCATTGGTGCCAGGGCTCACAGCTTTCTCACTGGTCCTCATCCCCTCCTGTCCTGCAAGCCAATCTCAGTCCTGCCCCTCAGCCACAGTGGATTGTGGGCTAATGAAGATAGCTATCCTGCTTACCATTCTTCCAGCTCCTACCTTCTCTGCCCCCATCTCCAGAGCTGTGTCTGGGGCTGCCTGCTCCCTACTTCCTTCATAGAGCCTCAAAGCAGCTCTATGAAGTCACTCTTCTTATAATGTGCCTTATAAAGAGCTCAGGTTCAGAGCAGAAACTTGCCCAAGATCACACAGCTAGCAGACAGTACAGCTGGGGTTCAAACTCAAGCTGGCCTATTAAAATAACCTCCAAATCTCTACTCATCCCTCCATGCCATGGCCAGAGGGCAGCAGCTCTCAGCCCTCTGGCCTCAGGATCTCTAAACATCGGTTTCCCTGGGGGAACTCATTTAGTTAATCACGTATTCATCTCATTTGGTGTTTCCTGAACGCATTTGTTAATATCCAAGAGGTTCCATGAGACAGAAAACCAACCAAACAAGCCGAAGCTAAGTGAGGAATTTATCAGCTCTTACAGATGGGGAAGATGATTCTACAGCACAGAGCTGAAAGAAAAACTTCAGGCACCAAGGCCATGAGAACCAAAATCGGAATTCAATGTCAATAGCATGCTCTCCAAATTCCTCTCTTCCCTGTCCCTTGCTTGGCTGCCTTCACAAATGGAGAAAGAGAGCTCCTCAGCTGCTTCAGACACATAGCACCCAGCTTTGCACTGCAGGAGGCTTCATCCTCCTGGCATCCACATTCATCCCCAAGGAAAGAGTCAGATGGCTCTGCTTGGGTTTTGTGCCCACCCCTGGGACCAAGCACTGCTGCTGAATGTTAAAGTTTGTATCAGAATATCCCCCAAGTTTCATGTGTTCACAGAGGTGGGGGTTTTGGAAAGTGACTGGACCATGAGACATTCATTTTATCAACGAGTTAATCCATTCTTGGGCTCACAGCTGAATGTGCTCTTAGTGGAGGAAGTAGGTCACTGAGGAGAAAGCTAAAAGGGAATATTCCTGTCCCAAGGGCCTTCCTCACTCTCTGGTCCCCGCTATTCTCTGCTTCCTGGCTACCATGAGCAGCTTTCCTCCACTGTACGCTTGTACCATATTTCTGCTTTGCCATGGACTGAAGCCTCTGAAACCATGAACCTCTCCTTTAAGTTGTATGTCAGGTATTTTTGTTCCAGTAATGAACAGATGACCAACATGCTGGGGGATGGGGGTTCCAGGGTTGGTGCTGCCTGGGTCATGTGCCCACCTATGGCAATAGGGTAGGGATGGGCAGAAGTACCTATTATTCTGACAACCCACCAGGATTATGCAACAACAGGAAGGAATTTCCCCAAGGAAAAGGATGTCAAAAGTGAAATGATGTAATGTAGGCAAGAAGGGTAAGATTCACTAGCTCTCAGTCCTTTACATGGGTCCATGCGAGACAGGGGCAGACTCACACAGACATGGCGGGGTATTCACAGCCTCACAAGGCTGTAAGGCTCACAGATGTGAAGCCGTTATTGAGGCCGATAGCCACCATCATCCATGGAGCATCGAGTGCCAAGCACTGGGCCAGGACATTTCATGTGCATTATCTACTCCCATGCTCACGATGACCTGAGGAAGTAGGTACTTCTATTATCCCAAGAGAGAGTAAAAAGCAACCTCTCTTTTCTTTGATAAGATAGCCAAGAAAACCATAAAAATGTTTATGGGCTCCCTGTCCCAGCTCAGAGAGGTTAAGTGAGTGGCTCAAGGTCACACAGCCAGCACATTAAATAGACATCCTGGGAAGTGTTTGGTTGAGAGCCAAAAGAGTACTTCCATTCTTCTCTGTAGACTGAAGGATTAGAGAAGTCCGCCTGGAGGCCAGGAGCAGGGGGGTGGGGGCAACCCAAGAAGAGGGTTTTAAGGAAAGAATATCTGGGCAGGTGCCCAGGGAAGTCAGGAGAAAGAGAGGTCAATCCCCAACACTCAGAAGGGCCAGCCTGGGCACCCCACACCCTGCCTATTCCGTCTCACCTATGACAGCCTTTTGGAGTATAGAGACCCCTTCCTCTGAGCTGCCCTGACCAGCTCAACAATTCTGCCTAGGACACAGACCCCAGTCCCCATCTCTGCCATCCTACTCGTCTGCCCACATGTGAACATGGGAGCTGGGAGTCTAGGCCCAGTTTGAGCAACACCGATACAGAGGAAATCTCACCTCGATTTTTCTAAGCAGCGCACGTCCATTTAATGAGACCCGAGATCAATCAGATTTTACCCTCCAAACAGGCTCACTGCCTCCTAGCACTCCGTGGCCAAACACATGGCCCCCTTTTGGATAGAAGGAAGACAGCTCCAGACCAAAGGCTAGAAATTGGTGTTGTTTCAGGCCAAGCTGATTGTTGGCATTTGCTCGTAGCATCACAACTTCTGCAAAGGTGGTGGGAATGTATGATTCCTTAACACTCTGGATGCCACTGAGACATGCATAGTAAATGTCATGCTATGGGTATTTGCCAGAATTCAATATGAAGTGATCAGAGACCTCTGAGTAACAACATCACCTCCAGCACCCTAATGAGCCACCCGATCTTCAGTGTCCAAGCAGTCGGCCATCAGCCCCCACACACCAAATCACCCCTGCCGAATTCCCCGTGCCCAGGGCCAATGCATACTTTCCATCCCTTCCCCCGTGGCTGCGGTCAGCACATCAGAACCCTTCTCCCTCTGGGCCCCTTCACCCAGGTTCACACAAGTCCACTCTCTTGTCCTGGCCTGGCCTTCTGACTGCTCCTTCTCCATCTCACTCCTGGACTCTCCCATGTGCCTGCTAGGACCTGTGGCTGACGTTCCTTCTCTCCGGTCCGCCTGCTTAAACTCATTCCCTGGAAGGAGGACTCAAAAACAAAAACACTCTGCTCAACCCCAGTTCTTCCAGAGACCCAGCAGTCTTTGGGTCTTTCTACCTCTCCCAAATTTCTCCTCCACCCAGACCTGCAGATACCCTTATTTTCTGACTGGGATAGTGGCACAGCAACTACTCTGCCTCCTAAGATGGAAACCAGAGTGCTCCTGGGCTGGCCCTGTCTCCCGAAGCTCAGTGAGTCTCTAAGTGATTTCTCCCAGCAGCCCTTCTCCGTTCCTGTGGCCACCCTGCCGCCCTCCCTCAGCTCCCGACTCTGAGCTACCTCCTAACTTGCCTGCTGCTTGTACCCCCTGCCTCCAGTGATCCACCATCCCTGACACCCCAGAAGGGTCTGGAGAAGGCAGAGAGGACCAGGCTGTTGCCCCATATCATAGCTCCTGGCCGCACCAGGGTAAAACCCACACAGCCATCCCTGGTTCCTGACACTGTCCTGGCCTGAGCCTGTCCTACTGCACTTCCCAGGGGCAGTCAAAATGATGTCTAAAAGGCCCCCTTGACTTACATCCCCCTCCCCCTCCACTCCTGCCCTCACCTCCCCCACGCTGTACCCCCCAGGGTAACTCCGACCTCTCTGAGATGTAGCTCAAGGGTTGCCTTTCAGGACGACTGGCCAGGCCCAGACCTGTGATCTCCAGCCCTCCCTCCATTCCACCTCAGTGTCCACTCCCACTGCCACTGCTGCCAGAACTTGCCCTGTCCCTCAAGGACCACCCCCTCCCTTTGGTCCTGTGTCTCTCTGGATATCTTTCCTCCCTGGGACCCAGCACTTAGTATGGGGCTGCATTTACAGAAAGTCTGACAAAATGTGGAGGAAAGAGCTGAAGGCTGAAGGAGGTGATGTATGCGGAGCACATCTGTCACCTGGGCAGTTTCCAGCCCAGAGCCAGGCACAGTGGTTGCTCAGCAAAGCCTGGCCGTGTGGTAGTTTCTGAGTTAATCTGATCGGAAGGCAGTGTCTAGAGTGCTTTGAGGCATGATGCGGTCAGGGGGAGGGTCTGAATTTGAGACACTTAGGGCAAAGGCCAGCTTGGGGTGCCCTGTAGTGGGGAAAGGGGCGATAGGGATGTCTGGAAAGTGGAGAAGGAATTCAGTCCCCGCGCCCGGTTCAACTGGCCCAGTCTGCACGCGGGACCGTGTCCCCTCTCTGGGGCGGCGAGACCCTCGCCCGTTCCTGGCGCGCTCTTGGCCCGGCGCTGGGCGGCGTGCGTGTCGCTTTAAAAGCTCCCTCCCGGCGCGGGGCCGCCCCTTCCCCGGCAGCGCCGCGCGAGCCGAGCCGCGAGCCCGGGCCTCGCAGGGAGCAGCGCGGCGCGGGCGCCGGTGCGGGGGGCGCTGGGGGCGCTGGGGGCACGCGGCGAGGCCAGGTGCGCTGAGCCGGCGCGGGGCGGGGCGGGGCGGGGCGGGGCGCGGCCCGGGGAGGCCCGGACAGACCCGGGGCTGCGAGGGGGAGCCCGGCCCGGCCCGGCCCGGCCCGCGCCGCCTCCCGTCCTCTCCTCTCCGCGCCTCGCCTCGTCTCTTCCTCCGTGCCGGGAGCCGAGCCTAGCCGGGCCGAGCCTGCGGATCGGGGTCCCCGCGGCCCACACCGCCCCCCCGCGGGACCTGCGGACCCTGTGCCTTCCCGATCCCGCGGCGCCCGCCGGGGGTCTCCGCTCCTAGGACCGCTGAGTGCCAATCGCGCAGGGCACAGCCCGAGATCCGCCGACCAGGATCGGACCTGACCGGACCGAACCCGACGGACCGAACGAGCCCCGCACGGAGCCTGAAGACCCTGCGCCCTCCCGGCCCCGTGACTCCAGCGCCCGCCCCGGGACCCGCCTGGCATCGCTTCGGCCGCCCCGCGCCAGGGTCACCTGTGGCCTCGGGGCCCCAAACCCTCCGGACCCGGATCCTGGAGGGGGTCGCTAGGGATTGTTGTAGCGCCGAGGCCCCGCCCCCCCCGCCGCCCCGATGTCCCCGACCGAGGCGCGCAGGACCCCCCTGAGGCCTGGGGCCGAAGGGTGCAGAGAGAGAAGCCCGCCCTAGGGAGCCTGGGGGCCCCCTAACCTCGCCTGGGGGCTCAGCCCCCGACTCTGCGTGGAGGGAAGGCTGGGGTCCCCACCTTCGGTGAGTCCTGGGAAGGCGGGGCTGGGCAGGGGGTACCTGGGACTGGGACACCCGAGGGACATTCGAAGGGGGGACGGGGGACCCCAAGGGCCCTGGGCGGACTAGCGAGGCCGGCCTGGCTTGGAGTGGGGGCGGGGAATCCGCGACCAGGGCTCCCCAGAGGAGGCTGGGGACTTGTGCCTCTGAAGCAGGGGCTCCCCCAATCTCCTCCAAGAGGAGGGGTGCGCTGAACGCCATCTGCCTCCACTTCTCCCCACAAAGAAAAAATAAATAAACCTCAGCGAGGCAGGGTGCAGGGAGAAAGCAACACTGCCTGGCGGTGCTGCAGCCTGGGAGGGCTGACGCCAGGCTCGGCTCCCTCCGCAGGGGGCTGCCCTCCTCCAACCCAGCTCCATCTCCAGAGCCGCCCACAGCTGGAACCCCTCCACATCTGGGAGACCCTGACCACCGTCCCTCCACTGGTGTCGGTTGCATCCAGAGACCTCTGCCTTGGCGGCTGCCTCGGAGTTACAAGAAAATTGATTGCTGCTGCCTCCCCATCCCAAGGGCATCTCCTCCCCTGACTCGCTGCAGAGTCATCCCCCTGGTCCGGGCTCCTCACTTCAAGGCCTGGAGGCTACTCCTGAGACCCAAGGCCCCTCACCCTGCCATCCCGTGTCCTCACCTTGACCCCTGTGGCAGACTCTGTCTCCTTCTGGGTGCCCTGTTCCCCACCCAGAGGCAGAGCAGGTGGAGCACCAGTGGGCAGGGGCTGGGTGTGGGCTGCCCAGGGCCAGGGTGGGCTGGGGGGCCGTTAAGATGTGGAGCTCTGCCCCGCCAAGGGTGTCTCTGTGGAGGCAGACGCAGCGTGTGCCCTGCTGGGGGGAGTATGGGCAGGCCTGTGGCCAGGTGGTGAAGGATGAACATTCGGGGGGCCCCGGACCTCGGGCAGCCCAGTGACGACCCCAACAGTGGTGGCGAGCGGGAGCGAATCCGACAGCGCATGAAGATGGTCATCGGGCAACTCGAAGGCATCCTGCGGGAGCTCAAGGAGGTGGCCAAGGAGCTTCGGGAGGTAAGTGAGGGGCACCCTGTGGCGGCACAGGCCTAAGCCAGCCTGGTCAGGCCTGGCACAAACACAGACGTGTGTGTGAGTGTGCAAAACTGTGGGCATGTGTTTTCCGCCTGTCTCGTTCTCCTTTACCCCAGTCTACTTGGCTAATGATCTCACCAGACCCCAGGGCTGGCGGCATCCTGGTCACAGAGATAGCTTAGGAAGTGCGTCCGTGACCCCACTCTGGTTACCACTCGGGGCTGCCAAGGTGGCCAGTAAGGACCAAGTCCCAGCATAGCTTCTTAGTGGGAGATGCTCTTCTGGGACCTAAACTGACCCTTGGCCCCGCCTTCTGCCTTCCTTGTGACTCTGAGCTGGGTTTACCAAGGCGGTCCCCACCAGGAGAGGCCCCTCTCCAGCTAACCCCAGAGACAGCAGATACTGAGAACCCTTGACCTGCAGAGAATCTCTGCTGGGGGCCTAGAGAGCTGCTAGTGGGTGTCAGCGTTCTTTGTGCACATCAGCAGGTGCAGGGACTGCTGTAAGAGGGTACACTGTGGAACTTGCGTGTACACACACGCACACACACACACACACACACAGGATGTTACTGAATGTTTTTGCCCTAAAGTCACTGAGAAATGTTGCGACGTGTGTGTGTAAGTGGAGCCTGGTTTAATTACTGCTTCTCACATCGCGGGGTAATGAGGTACACATGTCCTTGGCCCTGCCTCCTGGGCTGTGTTCAGGCCCAAAATGCATGACCAGCGTTCTGAGCTGCTGCCCTGAATTTGCCTGCTGGGTGCCGTTATACCAGCCAGGTGGGCTTTAGGCAAATTTCAACTCCTTGTAACCCGGGCCTTCGCAGAGACAGCAGGGAGAGTGCTTGCGCGGGAGTTACGGGCCCACCTCGCCCTGGCCAGCTGCGCTGGGGCTGGGGAGGTAGGTGATACAGGTACCAACTCCAGGCTGCCACCATGGCATTCTGGCCTGGACTGAGAGCCAAGGAGCAGGGGCTGTTTGGATGGAGCTGTTGTCGGAGCTGGAGGTGGAGGTGTCGCAAAGGTTCTGGACAGGAACTGCCCTGGGCTTGCCAGGAAATCCTGTGTTGGGAGGTGGAAGGACTGCAGCTTCAGGTAGACAGAAGTGGAGGCGCTTCTGCCCTGAGCCGGGCTGGCCATGGTCTGGCCTGTACAATTTGGAAATCAAAGGCTAGAAACCCGTGAGCAATCCACCACCAGCCTCCCGGGTCCAAAGGGTGACAGGCCCCTCCGCCACCCCCATCCTATTTGGGATTCTCCATAGTTCTACTGGGTCATGGAACTGTTCAGAGTCTCAGGCTCAGCCAGGGGCCGGGGACCTAGGCCTCAGTAGATTTAACTAGAAGGAACCGACGTTAGCCCTGACCCTGATTTAATGCTGATCTTACTCCCAGCCAGTCTTCCAGACACTTGCATACCCTCTTCCCCAGCACAGCCATGCAGAGCTTAAAAGGGCCTTACAGGTAATCCCAGCCGGCCCTGGCTGCTGAAGAAAGCACAGCCTAGAGAGGAATAGGGGATTGTCCAAGGTCATAAAGCATACCAGGGGCAGAAATGAGCTTAGAACTCGGGTGTCTGATATCTATTTCTGAGGCTTTAGCAGGTGGGCTCCTGAGTACTCTCGTTTTTACTATTATTACTGTTATTGTCAGTGGTCTTTTTGAGACAGGGTTTCACTCTGTAGTTCAGGCTCATTTTGTAGCCCAGGCTGGCCTTGAAGTGGTAGTGATCCTCCTGCCTCAGCCTCCCAAGTGCTAGGAGTACAGGTGTGCACCACCACTCCTGGCTTTTTTTTTTTCTTTCAGTACTGCCAGCCCTTTTTCATTTTTCATTTTGACAGAGTGGCCAGGTGGTGAAGGACAGAGTCTAGTTAAGTCACTAAGTTGCCCAATCTGAACTTGAATTTGAGATCCTCCTGCCTCAGCCTCCCAGAGTGCTGGAATTACAGGCCTGTCCTACCATGCCAGCATCTCTGCATTTTGACAGGAGCGTTCAGGAAATAATATCCTTTGCTTCGTGCCACGCTGCTGTAGCACTAGGGTTTATTTGCAGAGCTTTGAGATACCGCTCCTTCCCTGCCACACTCACTGGCTCCCATGGCCCCACAGCAGAGCTCCACGTCACAAGCTGTGCAGCCCCAAAGCCTGAGCCAGGCCAGAGAAAGATGAGTGCCCTCCCCCCACACACCCTGTAGACCATGTGCCTCCACCCAAGACTTTGGTGGGTTGTTATGGCAACCGGAGTCTACCCCGTATGCCACTGCCTGCCCGCTGCCAATGGCACCCAGCTGGGGGCTGGGGGAAGCAAGCTGAGAGCCTCCTCATCCCCCAGGCAGGGCTGGACATGGGGCAGTGGCTGGAGCGGACGGCAGGGGAGGCCCAGGCGGGAGATGCACGGTCAGCACCCTGTCGCCTGGAGTTGGTCAGGGGTGAGGTTACCAAGTGGGGTACGAAGCCCTGATTGGTCCCTGGAATTGGGGATCTTGGCTTCAAAGGGACTGTCAGGCCGGTCAGCTGGCATTTTTCCACAAAGGTCTAAGGTCAAGAGGCCAGGAGACACTGCCCACATCACAGCCCGTTCTCTGGGTGGCACCTGCCCTGTCCCCACCGTTCAGCTCTCAGCTGAGCACCTGGAAGTGGAGACAAGCGCTGCAGATGAGCCCCTGGGCCATGGGCCAGGATGTTTGGAGTAGGAACAAGAGAGCAAAGAAGAAGGCTTAGCCTAGGTCCCCTCTGCCATTGTCCTCCTGTCTGTACCCCGCCCCGTTCCTGGTCGAGGGCGCCCTCCATCCAGGCATACCCTCCTCGCCCTCTGAGCATCCAGCTGAAATTAATACATAATTTATACATAATTAATACATAATAATCCCTGAGCTTCCTTTGTCATCCCTGAAATGGGACCGTGATGACCTGCACCTCACAGTGACCCTGCAAGGACTCTTGGGGGCTCAGTGTGTGGGAGGGTGCCACACTGTTCTGCTCAGAGGGGATTCAAAGTTCTCTCTCCCACGTGACCTTCTCTTCCCCAAAGCCCCCCTGTAGCTCTGTCCCCAGCTCCCTGGGTGATAGGAGCAGGTCCTATCCCCCAGGTGGGGACTGCTGTTAAAGGCACCGAGTGAGGTAAGGAACGCAAAAGTGCTTTGAGAGCTAGCACCATGCTGCAGAGAGATGTGACCAGCAGACGTTAATTAGCCCTCATCCCTTCCAGGCTCCCCGATACTCCCCAGTTCCAGACAATCCTATCAGGCTCCTAAGTGCCTCAGAATTCCATGGATCTTAATTCAGAGGCCTAGTGTAGCCCAGAGGCTAGGAGCATGGGCTGGTCCACCAGATGCCTTTGGTTCGGATCTGAGTGCCAGTCCTGTGTGACCATGGGAATGTTACTTTACCTCTCTGTGCTTCTCTTTTACCATCTGTTAAATGAAGATATCAAATTTTACCTTTTCCTCAGCCCCTGTCCCAAGGATTGTTGGGAAAATTAAAAGAGATTATGTATAAAGTACTTAGCCCCATGATGGTATCAAAGCACCATAAGTGTTAAGTTTTCGGTGTTTTGTTTTGTCTTTAATGTGCTGGAAGTCTAAGCCAGAGTCTTGTGGGTGCCAGTCAAGCCTTCCACTGCTGAGCCACATCGCCAGCCCACTTATTTGCTCCTTTGGTTGGTTGGTTTTTGGTTTTTTTGAACCAGGGTCTCACTGTGTAGTCCAGGCTGCCCTTAAACTCACAGCGACCCTCCTGCCTCAGCCTCCCAAGGACTGGGATTACCGACAGGCACCACCGTACCCAGCACTCATAGTGTTTGGTAACTGAACTGGCCTGCTCTTTAGCAACACAGGCAGCCTTGGGTTTTTTGGGTCACACAGCTTTTCAGGCATGAACAGGGAGGTCAGGGCTCCAGGCTGGGGACCATTAGTGTCCCTGCAGTAAGCAGTCCCACCCCTACCAGGGGGAAAGGACACAGGGGCATTGGGATAGGGGGAGAAGGGGGTCTCCTATAAGGTGGCTTTTGAACAGAGACCTGAAGGAAATGAGGGACAAGGTCACCTGCCCCTCAGGGCTCAGCGTCCCAGGCCTTGGCGAAGAAGCATGCTCGAGTGTAGTGTGTCTAAGGGCAACTGGAGAAGGGCAGGAGTGAGGGTCATAGGGGACACTGCAAGTGAGTGCCATCGTGCCTTGCAGAGCCTGGCACCAAGCCAGGGATGATGGCACCTGGCTGTAATCTCAACACTTGGGAGGCTGAGGCAGGAGAGTTGCCTTGAGCTCAAGACCTGGACCTTGGATGTATTCTCAGTGAGAGCCCCTTGCACTCCCCAGGAGTCTTCTGTCTTCGGTCCTCCTTGCCCCTCCTCCACCCCAGTTCCTCACCAGCTCAGAGCTCCCAAGGGCAGGGGTAAAGATCCTCATCCTTGGCTGCCTGATAGCAAGCTCCTCCTCTTTGGGGCTCAAAGATGGCCCTCATTCCCGTCACCTGTCTCCCCACATCATCTGTGATTCCTGAGCAGGATGTAACTTAAGTTGCAGTTGCTCAGCTTGACCTGAACACCCCAGGAGGACGCAGGGTGGGCACCGCCTTTCCTCCCCTGCCCCGATTGTCACAGGAGGTGGGCGTCGCAGAAGGCTGTTTCTAGCTGCCCAGTTGTGCAGTCCCACTGCAAGGTGCCGTGTCTGAGGTAGCAGGGAAAACACAGGTCCTGTGAGTGTGCAGTAAATACAGGGGGCCCAGCCAGGAAGCAGCTGGAGCCGGAGAGGCCGGGACCACAGGCCTGAGCCAAAGTGGGTCAGCTCCGTCACCGCAGCTCGGCGCGCACTGCGCGGGTTTCTGTCTTATTATTTTTCGGTCACGCCCTCCTTTCTTCCCTTTTCCCTCTGCCTGCTCCTCCTCCAGACAGATTCACTGATGCTCCCTGGCCAGTTAGGCCAAATTGCAGGATGAGAGCCATGAATCACGGGCAGCTCGCTCCCTGTCTCCCCCACGCCACAGCCCCCCAGGAAGATAATAAACAGTGTAATCACAGAATTAAAAAATAATCAGCAGTCATAAATAATGCAGAATCCACAGTTACGTAACCAACTGCCCAGGGAGCTGGGAGAGAGGGAAGGAGGTAGCAGCTTGTTGGGAGAGGTAAGGAGTGGGGTGCTAGCGCTGGGGACCCTGGGACCTCAGACCTGGCTGGCTGGTCTTAGAGGACACATAAGTGCAGTTCTTGCAGAGAGGGCTCAGCCTGAGCTGCCAAGGACTTGGGCCAGGCAATGTGGGGCAGCTAGGGGAGCCCCAGGCAGAAGCGAGCAGGTGGAGGGCAGCAGGGGGAGAGGAAGGCGGAAGGGCTGTGTTCGGGAGACTCAAGGATTTGGGGAGCAGGAAAGGCTGGACAGGAAGTTGCTGAAGGTGGGAAGATTGGGTAGGTGCAGTTCGGGAGGAGGGAGCTAAGGTTGTGACCAGGACAGAGGTTGGGCACCCCCAGGGGTCTGTCTGAGCCCTCAGTCCTGCCTTTTGTCTCTTGTGCTCACTCTTGGCTCCCTCTCAGTTTTAGGGTACCAAGCCCAGACATCAGCATTCAGCTTTGGTCTCATCTGAGTTCCTGCGGGGTGCTGGGCCTCAGTTTCCCACCAGCAAGCCCAAGGGGACAGACTCCACAAGAGTCTCCCAGGCCCTTCTGGCTTTGGGGTTCTGTGACTCTGTGATTTTTTGGTTCCATTTCTCTCTCCATCCTCTCTCCCCGTCTCATTTCTTCTGTATATATGATTATTTCCCTACACTCCAAGACAATCCCAAATTACATATAGGCAAATGATTATTAAATCTCAGAAATCACGGATTTCAAGACATCCGAAGCAGAGAGGCAGGTAGCCCAGAGGAACTGGGACCCCTCGGCCACACAGCTTCCCCTTCTCATCTTACTTCTGTCATTCAAGTGGCTTCCCCCAGTAGGCAGGGCCATACCTGCCTGTGACCTCATAGTCATTTGCCTTTTGGGACCATTTGGTTCTCTTGGGTCTGGAGTGAGACCCTCGAGAGCCACATGGTCCTGCCTGTGTGCACTGGATGCCTCTGCCAGAGTGTCATTCCTTGCACAAAGTCACATCTGCTCTCTGGACATGGCGCACGGTGGCTGGTGGTTGTTGATCTTGTTCAATGAGCTTCCCAAGAGCATCGGGTCTTCAGGTCCTCACAGCCGTGGGCGCTACTAGAATTCTCCTTTGCCGAAGAAATAGAACTGCAGGGAAGCTGAGTAACTTGGCCAAGGTCACACAGTTGGAAAATAATGAGTCAAGGTTGGAGTTCAGGTCTATCTCCAGAGCTCAAGGGCATAAGGATTTGACTGTCCAACTGCTGTGTAAAGCAGTCCTATCTGTTCAATCTTTGTCACCCTGACCACAGAGAAGGGTGTCTTCCCCTTCAGCAGGACAGCAGAGCACAAGTTAGAGTGGGATCATTACCTGCAGCCGATGGGGATTTCAACCCAGGACTCCCTGCAGATGCCCAGGAAGCACCAGGGAGATAAGCTGACCTCCCAAGAGCCACGGGGCCGCCAGACCAGGGGCAGGGCCTATCCTGTGCCTCAGTGCTGTGTTTTCCCCCTGCTTTGATGCCTCACACTGGACCAGCAGTATTCAAGTCGCTGTTGGACTCACGGCAGCAGGGGTAGGATAGGTGCTCACGGTGGGGAATGACATTTATCCCAGAGCACCTCAGATTCCTTCCATTGCCCTTTTCATGGCTTTGTGAAACTTGGGAGGTCAGCAGGGCTGGGAGCCTCGTACTCACTTGGTGGTAAATGAAATTGAGGTTATGTGACTTATCCAAATCATGCACTAAGTCTGGTCCCCGGATGTCCTGATTCCCCCAGTTCTTCTGCAGGTCTCAGCCCCATGATTCCTGCACTCCTAGCCTGGGCCGTGATGAAGGATGTCCCTAGGTATCATCACCGCAACTTCTCCAGCCACCCCTAGAAACAAGGACTCTAAAATCTTACCTAGAAGTAGAAGGAACTTTGGATATAAACTAATTCACCTATACTCCCTGTTTATAGATTGAGAAACTGAGGCCTAGAGAGGAGCCAGGGCCAGCCAGGTCTCCCAGAGCAGGCTTCACATGAACCCATGCTGCTGCTGCTTCCGAAGCACCTGTTCCCCCCCCCCAGCCTTGGGGTGCTCTCCCACCCCTGCCAGGGAACTGGTGAATCCCTGGAGGGCAGTCAGCCTAGGGGAGCCTTTGTTAAGACTTAATTAGTGCATGAATGACTTGACTGACCCAGGTACAGAAAGGGGAGGTGCTGGGAGCTGGGTGCTGGGTGCTGGTCTGTGACTGTCTGAGTGTCCCTGTCACTGGTCTCTGTCGCTCTGACACCTGGACCACCCACTCGGCTTCTGTGGGCTTGCATTTTCACCTGACTCTTTTTTCTTTCTGTGCCAAGTCCTCTCCTTGGTTTCTGTATGGCTCCCCCTCTTTCCCTCACTCTCCTGCACCCTGATGTATATGCTCAGGCTAGGGGATGTCCTAGGTCAGGGCAGCCTGAGCAGAGGCTTCTGTGAAGGGTCACAGCACAGGGACCTGCGCAGCCCCGCTGCCCCCAGGTGCAATTCATCTGGCCCACCATAGACGACTTCTTTATTGCTTACCAAATAACACACACTTTATTCCTTCTCCCAGCAAGTGAGGATGCTGTCTGTGCCTCAGTGAGCAGGTACAGCAAGGGGGAGACAGCCTGGGGGCTTGGGCAGTGTAGCAGAAAGGGGTGACCCAGCCAAACAGCACCATGCACCCAGTGTTCTGGTCCCCAAGAACTGGTGAAGACCCCCAGGGGAGTTGCTGGCCGGCTTCAAGGACCAGACCAGGATGCTATAGGAAGCGTGCACAGGGTCCTCTTCACAGCTCCCCAGTCACTTCCTCTCTGAGGACACGTAGGCTCGCTGGAGTCCCTCGGCCCTTCCTTAGTGGCCCCTTGCATCAGAGAACAACCAACCCTGGTCACCAGGTGCCCCCTCCCGAGCAGCAGCTGTGTTTAAGAGAGGGTGTGTGTGAATGGGGGACCAGAGCTGGAAAGCAGACACCCCCCAAAATCTAAGGGAGACTAAGCCATTTGCTGGGGATGGCTGGAGTTAGCTCTGTTCACCCCATTTGGTCCCTCTAGGACGCAGACAATCCCTTGACCTCAAATGCGGTCACCATCCGGTAAGGTTGCCAGCCAAAGGTCTGGGCGGGCAGGGCCAGGAACACTCTCTGGTCCCCTCATCTCCTATCCCCCTCCCGGCCAGGTGGTGAGCCAGATCGACAAGCTAACCTCAGACTTCGACTTCGAGCTGGAGCCGGACGATTGGACCACGGCCACTGTGAGCAGCACCTCTAGCAGCGACAAGGCGGGTGTGGGCGGCCCCTTTGACCTGGGCCACCTGGACTTCATGACAGCTGACATCCTGTCAGACAGCTGGGAGTTCTGCTCCTTCCTGGATGTGTCCACTCCATCGGACTCCGTGGACGGCCCCGAGTCATCACGACCAGGGGCTGGCCCTGACTACCGGCTCATGAATGGTGGCACCCCCATCCCCAACGGGCCCCGAGTGGAGACCCCCGACTCCTCCAGTGAGGAGGCCTTCAGCGCTGGCCCTGTGAAAGTCCAGCTGCCCCAGCGGACCCCAGGGACGCGGGAGAGGGTTCGGTTCAGCGACAAAGTGCTCTACCATGCTCTGTGCTGTGACGACGAGGAGGGGCACGTTGAGGAGGCGGAAGAGGAGGCGGGGGGCCCGTCCCCCGAGCAGCCCCATGAAGGACCCCTCAAGCCTTCTGCAGCCCCCTACAAGACACGACGCTCCCCACTGACTGGCCACCGCTCCAGTCCCATGCTGGGCCCTGAACAGACCCGACGGGTCACAAGGAACAGCAGCACCCAGACGGTGTCAGACAAGAGCACGCAGACAGTGCTGCCCTACACAGGCGCCAGACAGAAAGCCAAGGGGAAGAACTAGGGGCTGGGGACTGGGCTGGGGGGAACAAACACGATCATAATAAAATTTTAAAATGCCAAGCATATGGCATTTTACAGAGCTCACCTTAGACACAGAGACACCCCGCTCACTAACTTGGTCCCTGGAGGCATGGCCAGAGCTGCCCCCATCTCAGGGCAGAGCCCCCCAAAGGGCAGAGTCCCCCAGAGGCATGTCTGAAAGTATGTAAGGGGGATGGGGAGGAAGACCTAGCTGCTGACCCAGCCCAGGCCTTAGCGGTGACTCATCTGCCCAAAGAGAGCAAGGTCCCGGGGAGGGCATCAGGTCTCCTCCTCCAGGGCAGAGCTTGGCTGTATTGCCCTGTGCATTTCTGGGTTGCTTGGGACACAGAAGCAAGGCACGCTGATGCCTGGGCAGCCTCTGCCAGGCCTCTGGGCATCCACTGCCTGGAACCCCAGGGCTCTATCCAGGCATGACCTGCACTCGTGTTTGTTTGTTTATGTATTCATTTGAGGTACTGGGGTTTGAATCCAGGATCTTCCTACTGAACTACAGCTGCAGCCCTTTTTATTTTGAGGCAGTCTTGTTAAGTTGCCCAGGTTGGGCTCAACTGATCCTCCTGCCTCAGCCTCCTAGAGTCTGGGATTACCAACTGTAGTGGCATTTTATAGCATGACTTCACTTAATCTTCATGATCACCCAACAAATTGGACACGATTCTCCCCACCTTTCTCAGTGAGAAGACTGAGCTTCAGACAGGTTACATCACCAGCCCGAGGTCACCAAGCCTGTTCTCCTCTGTCCCCTTGAGCAAGTGGTTTCTAGGCTGTACAGTGTAGTGGCTGTGTAACCCTGGGCTAGTCCATCTCCTCTCTGGGCCTACCATGGGCTTAAAAAGAGTCCTCAGCTGCTTCACTGGCAGCCATGAGGCTCCGACCAGCAATATGCATGAAAGCCCTGGACACTGCTGTGATTCCTGTGGCCCCAGCCCGTGCGTCCAGAAGCTTCTGGGGAGAAAGACCACTGCCCAGGAGGTGCTGCCCAGCCCCTGCAGATGCAGGGATCCACTGGGAGACTGGCAGAGCTGGGGTCTCGGCAGGGTGGGATCTGTCCCCAGCCAGCACCGACCAGGGTGCAGCCTCAGACATGAGCCAGGGCAGACGAAGCCCTTGTCTGCTCCAGGAAAGCCTCTGGCCTTGGTGCTTCTCTGTGGTAGGGCCTTGCATCAGAGGGTGAGGGATGAGGACCAGGGAACCCCAGAGGCAGGGGCCAGCAGAGTCCTCACCCAGAAATAGGGCCCGCCTTGCTCTGAAGATGGGCATTCAGTTTCCTTGCATCTTGGTTTCCTCTCCGATGGCAAGATGACTGTCCTCCTCTTCATGACCACCCGGGAAAAGAAACCTACATTCAGATGGGCTGGTGGTGCCTCCTATAATCCCAGCTCTTGGGAGGCTGAGGCAGGAGAACTACAAATTCAAAACAAGTGTGGGCTATATAATGAGGCCCTGTTTTAAAAATAAAAAAGGAAAGAATGAAATAAAGAAAGAAAAGAGACAGACCTACATTCCCATTTCATAGAGGACCAAAACAGGACTTGAGCGAGGAGTGTCTGAGAGAGCCTAAGGTAGGAACTTGCCCCCTCCCCAAAGACCCCACATCTCACCCTGGCCCTGTGCTACTGGATGTGGTCATGGGCAACACCTTGTCACTTGTACCGAGTGGAGTGGTGGCTTGAGCACATCCTGGACTCAGGAGGAACGACCTTTGGAAATGGATACAGGTTTGCTTTGGGGAAGGGCCAGAGAGTCCTTGGTAATGACAGCCCCATGGCATTCCGGGATCTGAAGGAGGATGTGATCATGAGATAAGTGAATTTTCTCATGCCCATTTTCCAGAGGAGAAAACTGAGGTTCTGAGCCATCGAGGAACCTGCTGAAGTCCACACAGGATGAGTTACAGAGCCAAGATTTGGCCTCAATCTTGAAGGCTTAGCCTAAAAACAGCTACAATCAAAATGCATGATGGAACCAGTGCTCCAGTATCTGGGGGTAGAGGTGGGATAGCCAGAGAACCAGGTGGGTATGGGGAGCACTTTGGGAGGAGGAAGTCTGAACACATAGTTTAGTCCTTAGACAAGGCAGCTACCATCAGCCTGAATGTCACTACCCTTGATGGAAGCCTGGCACCAAATAGGTCATGAGTGCAGTGAATGTCTGTTGAATGAATGTATGAACTCCATTCAAGGTGGGGACATCTATGTGCATTTGTGCTTCTACCTTTATTGAGGACCTCCTACATGCCAGGTCTCAAGTTGCTTGCCCACACACATCTCCCCACTCCTATCACCTGTGAGGAGTCTTGTATGACTGGGTGTTGAGCAAAGTCAAAACAGAAGGGTGTGGGGTTTCAGCACAGAGAAGGCAGAGGCCAAATTGGGTCCAGCCCATGAGACCTGGGAAAGGAGCCAGGGTAGGAGGGGCCAGGGGCACAAGGTAGAGGATCAGATGGCCAAGGTGGCCACTCCAGGACAGGTTAATAGGATGGGCACATTGCAATGTCCCCAGGGCCTGTGATGAGGAAACCTTATGGGAAGAGACAGGTGATGCAATGCACAGGAGTATTCTGATGGCACCAAGGGACCCAGCACCATCCTGATTCTTAGAGACACAGCCAGGCTGTGCCCACAGGAGTGGGGGAAAGCAGGCAGGCTCCAGGCCCCACCCTCGCCTCTGCCCACTCCCCACTGGAACCTAACTCGACGTTCACTGCCAGCTTGGTGTATGGCAGCTCTTCACCCTCATCTTTTAACCAACACTCAATGACGGATTCAGTTGGGCCCAGCCCAGCAGAGGTTGCTCGAAAATTATTTATTGAGTAAATGGATTAACCATGGTTGTCATTTTACAGGTCACAGGAGGCAACTAATGAACAGGTAAAGACTTTGCTCAGAGTTATGCAGTCAGCAATTGACAGAGTTAGGGACCTGACCTTGCTATTATTTACACCACACATGAGAGCTCCTGTTTGCAGAATACTTGCCTTGTGATTGCTGCGAACGTCACATAACTTGCACCAGGTCCAGGCCCTGTCTTTCTCCCTTTGGTTGGTGGGACCCTTCTGGGACCCTTCCCTTGGTTCCCTGGTGGCCTGGGACATGGACCAGGTGATTGCCCAAAATGCAATTCCAGGTCCAGTGTCCTTTCCCTTCCTCCTATCCCGCTCCCAGGATGTAGGGGTGGCTGCTTGGGCATCAATGAACAACTTCCCGGAGGAGGAGATGGAGGAGGTGATGTTTGAAGTGGACCTTCTTTTGGAATGGGGCAAGAGAATGGTGAGCACTGGGGCTGGTGAGAATCAAAAACTATCTGGCTGGGGGTGGCCACTGGAGAATGGAGGAGAAGGCCTTCTAAAAACACAGAGCTCATGTTGGTACAACGTGGGAAAGCGGAGGATTGCTTTATTAAGCGACTTCAGGATCCCTCAGCCCTGCAGGTGGGTGCCCTGTCCAGTCTGAAGCCAGAGCACAGGTTTAAAGTGAGCTGGTAGAGAAGGTTTAAGAGATTTCCTGGGAGGGACCCCACTGGATGCATCAGTAAGAATAACAGGTAATTAGTACCTTAGTAAGAATATGATCTGCTGAAGCCCTTGAAAATAATTTGATCCTGCAAGTAGGTTAAGCATTTGCCCTATAAAGCATTCCTTCCTTTCCCCCGTGGGCCGGTGGGTCGGGATGCTGGGGCCAAGTCACCCTGGTGCACATGAGCCAGCTGGGATTCTGATGCGACCTGATTCTGCCCACCTGCCTGCTCTGCACGGTTGTCATCAGCCCTACCTGCTCCTCCTCCTTCACATATCCCCAGCCAGGGAGACTCCGGAGCCTCAGCAGGTGACCTCAGGCTGGCACTTCCCAGGGCCCAGGCTCCGTGCTGATCAGATGTGACTCCCTGCCAAGAGCAGTCACGCTCACACACCTGCCTGCAGCTCTGCTCCCCACCGTGCTCCTGCTGCAACATGCAGAGGTCAGAAGCTTCCCCACACTGACGTCCTCCCTGCCACCATCTGAGAGGCAGCACAGAAACCCATCCCCCACCCTGGAGAAAGCAGGGCTGGGCAGGGGGACACTCACTACCCAGCACGGCTCTGCAGCAACTGTGGAAAGAGGCCTGGGGACCCTGATCCTTGTGAGGTGCCCTGGACTCACTCGTCCTGTGTGTGTCTGACTTTAGCAGCTTCAATCACAGGAGTGGTGGACCTGCCTTACCTGTGTGGTCTAGATCTAAAATATCTGCCCAAAACCTCATGTGATTGGCTCATGGGGCTGTATATTCATCAGTGGATTGGACCATTGATGAGTTCAGCAACAGGATGGGCTGCTTGGAGGTGCAGCCTGATTGGAAGGTGAAAATCCCGGGGGACATGACGTGGAAGGGTGAATTTTTGTTCTCTCTCTCTCTCTCTGCTTCCTGCCTGCCATGGTTCGAGCAGCTTACCTCCCCCACGCCCTTCCAACGACACCATTTCTGCCTTGAAGCCAGTCAGCTATGGACGGGGCCCTCTAAAATCATGAACCAAAAGTAACCTCTCCTTTCAGTTGCCAGTGTTGGGTATTTTGTTCCAGCAACAGGAAAGTGGCTGATGCACTGCCACAAACTCATCTCTTATCATGACATCCCTTTCATTCTGCTCATGCGGTACCATAGCATAATATCAACCTACCCTCCCTGCTGCACTGAGGTTTACACACACACAGACACACACACACACACACACACACACACACACACACACACACACGCAGAGCTTCTCCTCTAAGGAACTGAGGCCCTTGAGGGCAGGAATAGTTGATGTGCTTCCAGAAGCCAGGTGACCTGGTGCATGGCAGGTGTTCGGTGTGTGCCCTTGAGTAAGCAGCCTTCCAGCCCTCTCTTGCCTTTCTCTGCCCTCAGGGTTTAGGCCCCTCTCTATATGTGGAGCATGGAGGTAACGAATCCTGAAGATGTCCCCAAAAGAAGGGGGATGTCAGTCTGGGTCCCGGGGGAGTGAAGGTCTGTGTGACCTCCTTGCCTGGCTCTTTGGCTCTCGGAGGTAACCAGCCTCTGCTGAGATTTCAGTAACATGCAGCTTTAGTTTTTGTTTGGCTGGTTTGGTGTTAGTTTTTCTTTCTTTTTTTTAAGTTCAGAGCATCGTCTTGAGACTGAGGGATGATTGCATACTTTTTAATAAAGGAATCTTCAAATCAAACAGCCCATATTGCTATTTCATCAACCCACTGGGGTCATTTGTTCGCCGAGTAAATGCCATCAGTCAAGGATTAGATGGGACATTGGGAGATGTCAGTCAGGTGAGTTTTTGCTTAGTTAAGTGTGCTTGCCCCACAGGGTATGTGCATTCTGAAGACCCGTAGAGCCCTCCATAGGTGGTTCAATACATTAGCGCCACCTCCCCTAGCCCCAGTGCAGGCCTGTGAGGCTGTCCCAGGAGCCTTGCTCCAAGACGCCCCCGATGAGTCTGTGCTCTTTGCCCCTCTGCCTCTGCTCCAGCCCATTCACATTATACCCCTCGGGAATGCACAGCCACGGGAAGACACCATGGGAATGACGTTCCCAATACTTGGACAGCGTCGTGGCCTTAACTCCCGCACAGGGCCACAAGGACACATGGCCCCGACCCAAGATGAGACTCCCAGTGCCTTCTGGTTCTGGGTTCAGAGCCTCTTGTTGCCTCCCCTTTGGGTCTCCAGCTGGTGCCCTCTCCCACACACTGTAGTCCAGGAGCCCTGCAGGGAACAAAGTAGATGCCTTCTGAAAGGGTTGGGCTGCCTGCAGTATGGTCCCAAGAGGACCCTAATTCCCACACACTACCCCCCATCCCTACTAGAGACCCCATCCCAAAATTTCAGATGTGGAGGACAGGTTCCCTGGCAACTCTGACTTGGTGATTTGCATTCTAGGGTCTTAAGGCTCATAATTGGACCCCCACAGCCAGATCCAGAAGCTGCCTGCACCCTGGACCAAATAGCAAGAAAGGAACATGCACATGACACATTGCAAGGCCCCAGGTTTTGCAACCAGAGAAACCTGAGTCAGAGTTGGGCTCTGTCTCGGCCGGCTGTGTGGCCTGGCGCCAGTGCCTGCACCTCTCGGGGCTTTGCTTTCCTAAGGCTAGGAGACTGACCGCAGCCCTGCTGCGATGGCTCTGTGACGACACTGTGCAAGACCCCCAGGCTTCCTCTCCACTGAAGGAGGGCTTCCTCCCCGCTGAAGGACTCTGCCTCCCTGTCCCCGGCCCTGGAAACATTCTGAGGCAGGAGCAAGTCCCAGCATGTGGCTGTTCCCAGAAGCAGCTTGCAAGGGCTGGAGCGGGACAGTTACACAGGGCAGGGCAGGAAGGCAGATCAAGCACAACCTGGGGACAGTGGGCTCTCTGGGACCAGCAGTGTCATGGGGACTTGAATAAGCTGTCCTTTAGAAGAGGTTTGTCTCCTCTGCCTCATGGGTGGCCACACATGATTGTGAATAGAAACCATTTTTGTCCCCAGAGACATTAGGGACAGGAAGTAAAACAGGACATCTGTGTGGGGATGGGAGACATGGCCCAAATGATCCCTAGAACTGGAGGGGAAGATAGGAGAGGTGGGACCCAGAGGGGTCACACGCAGCTCCAGCACTTGGGAGAGTCACCTCCTCTTCACCATAGGACTGTCAGAGAGGAAAGAGAAGCCAGTGAGCACAAGACAAATCTTCCATGATTGGAGACAGGAAAGAAGCAGGAAAAAGGATACCCTTAGTCCCTCATCAGTGTGGCCCCAGGTGAGAAGGCCACATGCATGCCGGGGTGTAAATGGAGATGGGAAATTGCTCCTTCAGAGTATCAGCTACATCCAGCAAATATGAGGAGCTGGGTCTCTCTTGATGATGTGGGCATGGAGATGTCCACAGTAGGTGGGAGGCACACCCACCAGCAGGCAGAGCCAAGGGAAGGTGCCCGAGTCAGAAACCCAGAGGTCCTGCCCTGCTGACATCAGTCTGCATCCTCTAGTGCAGTGGGAATCTCTGTCCAAAGAACGGTGCAGAGCAAGAGGTGGGGAAGGTCAAAGGAGTGGGTGACGAGACTGGGCTGGGGCAGGGGTCACTTCGGCTGCTGGGGAAGGCCAGGAGGTCTGAGGTGCTGCTAATGAGGTCCCAGCAGACAGGGCTGGGGGTGAGCACAGGAAACTGGCCCTCCCCCACCCCCGATGTTCAGCACACTTCAAATTAATAATTCAAATGCTTCCTGTCAGATTCCAGCCTGACACGTAATTAGAGCAGCACTGGGCTTTAGGTGATGGGGATGAAAACAGCTCTTGTTAGAAAGAGACTTTGCTGGGGAGAGGTGGGGTAGCGGTGGAAACTTCCTCCCCAGATTTCTGCAGCAGGGACTTCCCTCTGTTCGCATGCGGGAAAGACATGGACTGGTTTTCCTTCTGGCTGGGGACAGGGAGGAGAACGGGAAAGTTTCTACGGCACCTCCGAGGTTTGTGTGAGAAGAAAGGTGGAAGGAGACACTTGCAGTTGCACAGACTAGAGAGATAAATCTGGGGCCACATGTGGATTCGAAATCACCCCATAACATGTGCGCGCAGGTATTGTTATCATGAGCTTTTTGGCCAGAACTGCCACCAATAGCCACCAACAGTTCAGGGGTCAAGGCCCGCCCCACTCATCCATGACACCCACCCCCATCATCTAGACCACAGCACCCCTATTCGTATCAACAAAGCTGAGCGCAGACCCGGGATCCACCGGTCGGAGCTCCCAGGCTTTTCAGATCCGGGGCAGCGGAGCTTCGAGGCGCTGTCCATGGTTCTTAACATGTCCAGTCTTCAACCTCCTGTCCTGTCCATTCTTCCAGAATCTGGGCTCATCTCCCCCACACTTCCTCCGGCTCCTGAGCCTGTCACAGAGGTGCAGTTCCTTACCTGCCACCAGGTCTGGCCTCGCTTCCCCTGAGAGAGGGCAGGGTCCCCACTGTGAGCTCTTTCATGGGGAGCCCTGAGTGTCCCTCAAAACAGGGCTGCCTTCAGGAGCTGAGGAGCCAGTGCCTGTGCCCCAACTACCTACTAGAAGAAAATCATTTTAAGGCAATGCTCTGCTACTTCATTGAGGTTGTCTTCATAAATATTTTAGAGGCGTTTATTAGGAAAACCAGAGGAGCGGAGAGGAGGTTGGTGAGTCTGGGAAGACAGTTGTCCCTATGAGAGTTGTCACTGCCATCACCCATGAAATATTTACTCCCTGGGAGAGGCCGGCCCTCTGGAGAGTGCAGTGAGGAAAAGCCCAGCTCGCTGGGCTGACCCAGCCCTTGCAGTAAGTGGCAGCTTGGATACTCATGCCCTCGGCACCCAACGTGTTCATGGAGCAGGGTCCCAAAGACATGGCACTGAGCCAGGGGCAGGCGCTCCTGGGCCCAACTCTAAGCTTTGGCCCCACTTGCTGGGCAATTCCTTCTGTTCTCTGAGCTCAGTGATACAGTGGAGAAGAGAGCAGGAGTTCCCTTCCTTGGCAGGTGGATGTGTCCAGATTTGTAATATATCTTTTGTCCCTTCCTCTCACCCAATCCCCATGATCCCCCCCACCCATGCAATCACCCAGGGATGCCCACATCAGACCAATAGCAGCCAAGGTGGGGCAGCCACCTGGAGCCTCCATCCTTGGAGTCCCACTGTCCACGTACTTGGCCAGGCAGGGAGTGCCCTGGCTGCGGTCTGGGGAAGGATAAGGCGGATGCCTTGTGTGCTGACCCACTGTCCCTCTGGAGTAAGTGTGGTAAGGGTGGAGGCACCATAGCCATGCCCAGTGCAGCTCCTCTCCTCAAGAAAGAGCTTCTTCTCCAAGCCAACATGCCCATTAAACTGAGAAAACAGCACCGACCCTAGGCCAGGGAAATACACTGAGGTGCTGTGCTGGTACTCAGGGGATGGGGCTGCTTCCGCTTGGTGCTTCAGGTTGCTTTGAGAGTAATCTTGGGCTAAGCGGTGGGCAATCTTGCCTCTTTCTCCATCCTCCCTCCCCACCATACCCCCAATCTGACACCCCATCCCCTCGTCACTGACTTCAGATCAAATCCCCCCGCCACATGCACGGAGCCACCCATTCACACTGAAATTGCAGAGGAGGTGGCCTCTGATGGCTCTGCCCTCTGGGGACTCTCTTTCCATTTCAGTCAACTACACAAATGGGGTACCCTGTTTTCAGTGCTGGAAATCAAACTCAGGGTCCTCTGTATGCCAGACCAAGTGCTCTGTCACCAAGCTACATCCATTATCCAGAAGCCAGGTAATCTTGACCCCATTTGCTACTGCAGCCTTCAAGGACACACCTCCCTGGTTGTCCCCACTGCATAGAGCATGGGATTGGGCCAGCAGAGCCTAAAGAGCCTTCCCTGGTAAATTTAAAAAAAAAGGTTGCAATTACCATATCAATTGTTTCTGGGTAAATAGGGGCTTCTAAAAGATTTTAGAAATAGATTATTCCTTTAAATAGGTTAAGCACCCTTTGGCGGCCTCATTTACATTATTCATTGGCTGGGAAATCCTTTTTTATTTATTTATTTTTTTATTTCATGGTGAGTGCAGAAATAAATGCCAGCCAGTCAGTTCCATTCAGAGACCAGAAGCCTCTGTCCTTTCATGGGGGCCTCTGTCCTTTCCTCCCCACAGTGAGCCACAGGCCAGGTTCCCTGCACCCAGGTCTCAGCTGGGAAGGCAGTGTGGACCGGCTGGGTGGGAGGAGACGACTTCCTTCCCGGGGAACAATGGATGGGCAAAGACCTGGCAAGGTGCAGAGCTCCAGAAAACAGGAGGGAGGGAGTGTGCTGCGCAGAGGCTGGGGCGGGTGTGGAGGAAGATCCTGGGCACATACTTGGAGCCAAGACTGAATGGACCCCATGATGGACCCCATCATGCCCTGGCTGCTCCTTCCTTATACACGCCCCACCCCCACTCTCTCATCAGCCATCTCCAGACAGAGGGAACCGCACCGTCCTCACCCACCAATGTCCCAGGGCCAGAATCCCTGACCCAGGCCCATCTTCCTGCTGGGCTAGCTCAGGTCCTCCTGGTCACAGGGAAGAGAGCAACACAGACAAAACCCATGGACCAGCATCCTGGCCACACTTCCTAGGTCACCAAGGGCCTTGGCCTGGTCGTCAAACAAGGCTGAGCCACCTCTGTTCCCCGCTGGCTCCCGTGCCCGGAATGTTGGCTGGCTGAGGCTCCCATCAGCAAGCACGTGGGCCTCAGTGCAGTCACAAAAGCAATGGGAACAAAAAGGGTGTCCATTCATTAGCAGCAAATTATACTCAATTGTCTTCGCAAATGCAGCTTACACTGTGCTGGAACTTTTTCAGCAAGCAGGACCGAAACACAAGGGACCAAGGGATGACAACGGCCTGTGCCTTGTGGGACCCAGGAGTCAGAGTCAGGCAGATGTGTCCTGAGACTGAGCAGGACTGAAGGTCAGGCAGGGCAGGGAGTTAGAAGGGAAGGGTGCTGCCCAAGGTCTCCCTGGATACTGCGTGTCTGCGGTGTAGCCAGACCCCAGGAGGACCCGGGAGGAGCCACACCTGCAGTGGGCAGGGCAGCAGGAGAGAAGGGGCTGTTTTGGCCGAAGCTGGCACAGGCGCAGCCTGAGAGCAGCGATGGAGGGACAGATGGCCCTTCCTTCTGTGGGGCTCGCAGTGCTGGAGGCAGGAGGCAGCCAGAAGCTGCTACAGGGTGATGCACAGCTGGAGACCTGGGGGTGACAGAGAGACACACAGAGGGAGAAGGGGAGGCAGGGGAAGGAAAGAGAGGGGGACCTCAGGGGGAGGCAGGGGCCCTGTTCCTCTGCAACAGCCAAAATAGCCTAAGCACCACCCATGGGTGCCACCCCACCCTTCCTCTCTCCCCCACGGCCCGACTGCTGGTGAGAGCTTGGGGTTCCTGCTCTCCCCTGCACTCCATTACCTGGGACTGGGCTCCACACTAAACTTAGTCACGTCCTTCAACCTTTTGGCTTCTGTATTTTCTGTGCTTCCCTTAATTAGAAAACAAATCTTCTGGTGCTGAACCAGTGACCACAGAGAACAGCTCGCCCCTCAGTGCCTCAGCATTGCAGTGTCTTCCCTCTGAAATCTTTTTTCATTACCGTTCAAGCCAAGCTAGAACCCCTGGAGTGTGCACATCAAATATTTAGCAGTGATCACAAACCATTACATCAGAACTTTTGGGAGGGAGCTCAGGCACCAGTTATTAAAAATTCCCTGAGTGATTCTCATGGGCAGCCACAGTTGAAAACAACCAGACTAATGCACTCTGGGTCTGTATTATTAGGAGCATAATGTGTGGAATGGAGGAGGTGAAAGGCTGATCTATTTTGCAAGGCAGAGCTTCAATCTGAAAGGCACAAGGAGGAAACCTGTCTGCAGGAGGCTGATGGAAGTGAAGAGGCCTTATTCGCACAGGGAAGGGGGATATTTTGCTGCTCAGATGCTAGGGCACCGCTGGGTTGAAGGTCACCAGCCCAGCCGTAAGTCTGAGGCTGGGATATCTGCCCCTTGAGACCTGGGCTTTTCTCTGCTCCAACATAGCGTGGCCTCATTAGTAAGGAAGCAGGGCTACCACAGTTGTCTGGAGCTGGTGGTGCTGGATGGCATGCTGGGACACAGTGTAGATTTCACTGCCCTGAGGCCCCACCCCCAACAAGATGCTAATGAACCTCCGCACCAGCTCAGGCTGTGTGCTCCTGGTGCACACCCGGATACACACACCCAGCAGGACTCTGACACCAGGCCCAGGGTGACAGGAAGGGATGTCAGGGGCCCCGCCTGCCCCAGGGAGCATAGCTAGGCTTGAACTCCTAGTACAGTCCTCGCCCTGTCTAAAATCAGTTTTGCTAGCAGCCCAGGGCTCTTCTCTAGCATTCTTACATGTGACTGGCTAAACAGGCAGCCTAAGCCACGGCAAATCCACTGACCCTTCAGGTCCACCCAGAGATCCTATTTCTAGGAGTTAGTATTGCAAAAACTGGAGTGCACTTCAGGATTTGTATCCAACTATGGATACAACTATGGTAAAATGTATCCTAGAAGAACAACACTACAAGATACTATGTAGCAATTTAAAAAGAGGGAAGGAGGTCTTTGCAAGAAACTAGACACAAAATAGCAGGTACTACAGGATTCCATTTATATCAAGTTCAAGAACAAGTGAAACTAATCCATGGGGAAAGCAACCAGATAGTACTTTGGGGTGGAGCTACTGATTGAGAACATTCTGGAAAGTTTGGCTGTTGACTGAGAACTAGGGAACTTCCTGGAATTCCAGAATTGTTTTCTATCATGTCCGTCATCTGTCTATTTATCTATCTATATATCTATCTATCTATCATCTATCTATGTATCTATCATCTATCTATCTATCATCTATCCATCTATATCTATTGCATGTGATACTGGAGAGTATGCTAGTGCTTCATGCATGCTAGACAATCCCTCTGCCACTGAACTATATCCCCAGCCCTTTTGACTTTGAGGCGGGATCTCACTAAGTCACCCAGGCTGGCCTGGGACTTGTGATCTTCCTGCCTTAACCTCCCAAGTCATAGCTCATATTGTAGATATATGACAGCACCCTCTGGCTACAAAGTTGTCCTATATCTTGATTTGGGTAGTGGTTACATAAGTGCTTGTGTAAAAATTCTTGGAGTCATACAATAAGGATTAACATTTTAAAAAATTAGATTGTTACACATCAGTTTAAAAAGAGGATGGCACTCTAGAACTGACTTGGGAAAATACTCAAAAAAAGCCAGTCCCCCATCCCCCAAATTGCAGACCAATATATACAATATCACTTCTGTAAGTGTATAAGCCTGAAGAGAAATCTGGAAGGATACCAAGTCCTCAGTGACACTTTCTACTCTTGCTTCTTGGGGGCCCTTGTGTTTGAAGATTAGAGGTTTTAACTACTTGGGTAAACGTTGGCTTCAGCCCTCACAGACTTGTGTGTGATACTTGGGCTTTGCAAATGGATCTTTAGACATCGTCTGGCTGGGAACGCACTGGAGTCTCTGCCCAGCAGCCCATGTGTACCAACACCCCACTCGGCAGTGGCCTGCAGGGACAGAGAAGGGCAGGCGCCACTCCCCAGACAGGTCTCACAGAAGGGGTCATTCACAGCTGGACATGCAGGCAGAATTGCCTGTGCCAAGTCAGCAGGGGTGGCAGGGTGACCCCGGACGGACTGCTGTCACCACTGTCCACCCTCCCCAGCTCCTCCCCTCAGGTGCTGGGTGGTCAGCTCTACTCCCTGGTCCTCACAGGCCTGGTTACAAATGGTCTTGGAGGCAAAACCTGGTCACACCATGGGCCAGGAAAATGAACCCTTCTGTCCCCACTTTAATAGGAATGTGACACCTGCAGCCTCCAGCTTGTCACACTGTGAGAATTATTTCTCCATTAAGATGCAGGAGTTGGAGCTTTGCCCAGAAAAGGCAGCTAAAAATACTGCTCTCGAGGGCATTTGTCACCTGAGGCCCTGATGGCCACAGCTCGCAGGCAAGTGCCACACCTGCTGGGTCCCTCCTGAAGCTCATCGCCCAACCCCAGCCCAACAGAGACAAAGCATTGGTCACCATGGGCCAGGTGTAGTGTGCTCAGGGCCTCTACATCCAATTGAAAGCCACCGAGACAGCCACAGTGAGGTGCAGAGAGGAACACAGAGAGGAACACAGAGTGCCCCCATGGGGCTGAAGCCCAGCAAAGGGAAGCAATTTGCTCATGGGCGTGAGGGTACCTGTAAGGTCAAAGGCCGATCTTCTGCATGAGTCTTTGGGTTCTAAAACCCACCTAGAGCACTACAGATGGGGCTTCGAGCAAGGTAGTTCCCAGAGCCACCAACTCCAGAACAAATCTTCCACGTGCAACCAGGTACAGTGGTGCACACCTACAATTCGAGCATTCTAGGAGGCTGAGGCAGGAGGGTCCCAAGTTTAAGCCCAGTCTGGGCAATTTGAGTGGCCTGGCAAAACTATGTCCTGGATAAAAAAATTTTAAAACAGTAACACACACCTTCCAAGAGAAGACTCATCACCTGTTTGATAAAGAAATGAAGGTTCAGAGTACCAAGGATGTGGCCACAAGTTAGCGGCAGAGCATGGAGACCAAGGGGAAAGGCCTGGAGCACACCACGAACTCTCACAGCCCCAGCCCTTGTCTCTGGTTCCTGCAGGCCTGCCGCGCTCACCCCTCTTCTCCGACTTTCTAAGTGAGCAACGTCCAGGTTTCACACAGGAAAACTGAGGCCCAAGAAGGTCAGTGTCCTACTCAAGGGTCACAGAGCAGAGCTAGGTCCTGCAGGGACCCGACTCCTGGCCTGGGATCCATGCCATGGGTCAGCCCGGAGTAGTGTGCAGAACTCCTTTCCACCCAACCAACCCAGTTGGTGTCATCATCCTGAGCCTTGGTGTCCCTTTGGTCAAACAGGGACCTCAGCAGCAGTTCTAAACAAGCCCAGGGTTTGAGTCTTCTGGGTCAAAGAACTCAGGTGACATTTCTGCAAAACAGACAACCCCCGCCCTCACAGTGCCCACAGAGCTTGGCCTGCTGGCCCAATATTTTTCCAAGAGAGAAACTGAGGCCAGAAAGCTAAGGGGGCCATAGAGACCCAGGCATCCTGTCCCCCTCTACCCCACTGCTTCTCACCACTTCACAAAGAAGCTTTTGACAAAAGCATTTATTTTCCCCAGATCCACCCCAATATACACAGTCCCACATTTAAATTAGACATCTTCACGTCCTCGCCCCTGGGGTGCCAGAGAGGCCCACAGGACATGGGACTCAGAGGCTCCACTCTCCCACGGCTGGGGAATGGCCACGGACAAGCCAGGAGGTGTCCTCAATAGCCAGACCCCGATAGCACCATGGTGGAAGACAGTCCTCTCTGTGTCCCCAAACCCTGCCTGCCCTGGGCTCCTGCCAGCAAGGACAGATTTGGAGGATCGTAGCTACCTGCCCACCAGCTCACCCTGGAAAGGCCCTTAGCAGTCTCCTCATTTTCCAGTGAGGCCAGGGTTCTCCCTGGGTTTCTGGTCCACCGCAGGCTCTGGGTACGGTGTAGGGATGGTGAGGGGTGGAAGGCTGTCCCCCAGGATGTCCCCTGAAGACTCCCAGAGAACCAGCATGACCAGCACCTGCTTCCCGTGGGTGTAAGTGGCACGGAGGAGATGGGGGGTGTGTGTGCCCAGCACGCACAGTGGGCAGGGAGGGTGTCTGGTGCCCCTGGGCACAGCAGGAAAACCAAGTGCAGGCCAGGAGCAGGAGGAACAGAGGAGGTGGCCTCCAGACTCGAGGCCGCAAAGGTGTCGGATCCCACGCAGGTCAGGGAAGGGCTGAGAAAAGGGAACTGGTGCACAGCGCCACCGGAAGACAAGGCAAGAGGTGACCATGTAGTGCGTCTTGGAGAAATAAGGCAGGGGTGCATCTGAAGGCTGTGTCTTTGGGAGAACGAAGGCATCCAGGCATTCCGTGTGTTGGAGGCGGCGGTGTACTGTGCTCTGTGTATTGTATCTGCTAGAAATAAGGCAGCAGGAGAACTTGGGCACTGTGTCTCTTGGAGAAGCAAGGCCACGGGGAGGTCTGTATGCTGCATCCCCTGGAGACGGGTAGAGCTGGTCCTGTGGGGGGAGCAGGGCTCACTCTTAGGACCCAGTGCAGCCAGAAGACAGAGCCCCCCAGGCAGGGGCCACAGCTCCTGGTCAGGCGATTTCGTGTCCATCGTCTGCATCTGCTGATGGGAAAGGGAAAAAGGAAATAACAACAAGTAAGTGCCGTTTGTTCTCCTCTTGCCAGGAGCCTCAGCACCTGCTCAGGTAGTGAGGCTGCAGAGCGGGCATGGAGACCACGGCCGGAGAAGTTTGACAAGCAGCCCTATACCAACTGCCGCTCTGGAGGCCCAGACAAGAACACAGAAGATGGGCAGGAAGTAGCCTGCAAGCCCCTGAGGGACACCACGCTCCGGTCACTGTGCCCTCCATCCTCGGGCCCCTCATACTGCCCCCTCCTTCCTGCCGACCTCTTTGTTCACAACCCATCACCACCCCTGCCCGTGTCCCCCTCCGTCTCGGGCTTTACCTTCTTTGCTTTCTGAGTGTTTCAGAGGCCGCAGGGCTGCAAAAGAGGGAGCAGTGAACGATGAGAGGGGGGTCTCCAAAGCAGGGCTCATGCAGAGCCTCGAGGGTGTGTGGGGCAGCAGAAGGGGAGGAGGGAGAGCTGGACGGGGAGGAGGGAGAGCTGGACAGGAAGGGGCTGAGGGCCTCGTCCTGAGCCTCGTCCACAAGTCCCAGCAGTGCTCAGAGGCTCGTCAGCTTGTCACTCCCCTGCCCTGCCTCGGTTTCCTGCATCTGTAGACAGCATAGCCACCCTGCATTCCAGAGGTGTGGTGGTACGCTGAGCCCACTCCCCACACAAGGGTGCAGGGAAGCCCGAAAGGATGCTGGCATGTTGGCAGATGGCTCAGGGACCCAGGCTGACCCACTCTAGAACTCCCCCTTCTCACTCCTCCCTCCCTTCTGCCAACTGCACCCGTCTCTGGCATGGAAAACGAGGTCTGATCCCAGGGCTGTCTTCATGCCTGCCTGTGCTGGGCACCAACAGACAGAGAATTAATTGGCATAATTGACTGCAGTCCCCAGGTGCCAATCTCCTGCCTCCCTTCTGCAGGGGCAGGAAAGAAACTTGTGTCAACTGGAACAAGCCCAAATGGCTCAGCAGGAAGCTGCTTCTCCCAGCCCAGGGGTGACCGGAAGTGAGGCCAGGTGGGCCAGGCACCAGGTCTACCGTGCCACATCTTGCCTCTGCAGCCACTGGAGCTTTGAAACAGCCCTGGGTGGCATCATGGTTAGAGGTAAGATGACATTTCATGGGTGGAAACTGAGGACCAGAGGACCAAAGCCCTTAACAAGAACAAGGTGGGTGTAAGCTGTGTGCTTACCAGTCACAGGGCACAGATGGATCAAGCCCTGATTTGGCACCAGACATGGTACTGGGTCTTTCACACACATTATCTCATTTAACCTAGCCCAGGAAATGTGCAGACCTGTTGTTATCCCCACTTTGCATATGGGGAAACTGGCCAGAGAGGCATAGTGGCTTACTGGCTCCCTGTCCCCTTGGGTCCTGCTGCCACCCTAAGGAAGCTCCCAGACTATACAGGCTCATTAGGTGGCTGGGTGCAGGGAGGTAGGAGAAAGAAAACCACTTGGGAGTGGGATGGGGCGGCTGCCCAGGCCTTCCTCTGTGCCCTAAATCCTGGGGAGACCGCTCTGAAACCCCAAAGCACATCTCGCCCTTCCAGCTACTGAAGTCTTCTCCCCTTCCCCATGACCCCCACTCATGTCAAGAGGGCCATCTCAGCCCAGACTCACCCGTCTTGGAGCCTTCTCTGTCCCCATCCTGGTCCTCAGCCCCTGGAAAACCAAAGTGTAGAATGAATACGAAGCTCTCCCGGGCCCACCATCACCCCTGTGCTCCTCACCTGGGTGTCCTGTGGGACCAGAGCACTGCAGAGCCCAGGACAGGACAGGACTCCTGGCCAGCAGCTCACCACTCCCCTAGCAATGGCTGCTACCCACGCTCCCCTAGCCCAGTCCTCCCAGTGACACACATGCAGGGCCACAGATTTGCACAGACACATCCATCCCCTTGGAACACTCGGCCTTAGCCCACCACCCGCTTCCGGCCACACTCATTGTGTCACTAGACACCCAGGCAATGCCACAGTCACAGCTGCCGTGGTCTGAATGTCTGTTCCCTCCAAAACTCATGCTGAAAGGTAACTGACACAGAACAGCAGTAAAAGGTACGATGCACTGGTTGTAGCTGTGATAACATTCTTGGTGGTACTGGAGATCAAGCCGGGGGTCTCGGGCATGCCAGGCAGTGCTCCATCACTGAGCCACATCCCCAGCCCCATGGGGTGCCATGGGGGTGAAGTGGCAATTAGGCCACAAAGGCCCCACCCTCAGCAATGGGATTGGTGCCATCCCTCTCGCTGTGTCACCTCCCGCCACAGCAAGAAGGTCACATCAGAAGCCAGCACCTTGGTATTATACTTCCCAGCCTCTGGGACATTTCTGTTCTTTTCCCAGTCTTGGTCCCTGACAACAACACACACCAAAGCATAACACACACACACACACACACACACACACACTCACCCGAGTTCTCCTCCTCACAGCTCTGTTTGATCTTCCTCCAGCACACGAAGGCCAGGGCCACCAGCAGTATGAGGAGACAGACAGAGAGCCCCACGGTCACCCACAAGGCCTCTGGAGGAAACGTCATGGGCTGCCCTGGGAGGGAATGAGATGTCACACACTCCCCATCTCCAGGGTGGGGACACACTAGAAGAGGTGCCACTAAGCCCCTGCTGCCCCCGTCCCACTGCTTCGGCTGGTGGGGCCTGAGGAGTCTGGGGGTGAACCATGCTCCACAGCTCTCCACGGGCCCCTCCTTCCTCCCCAGAGACTCTTCAGCCCTCTCAGGGTGACTCGAGTTCTTCTGCAACCTGGATGCTTCCCCTCCCTCACCCAGCTTTTCCTTCCAATTTCACCACGGGAATCTGAACTCCAGCCAAACTGGCGTCGGAGCCCAGCCCTGTGGAAACACCTGGCTCCTTGCTGCCTCCTCACAGTGCCGTCCGTGTGCCCCTCCTCCACAACACTTCAGACTCCTCCTAGATTGAGATCCTCCACTGCCACCAGGAGGTCCTCCCTGACTACACCAGTGCCAGCCCCACCTGCAGCTCAGGAATCGGGAAACTACGGCCAGCGGCTAGATGTAGGTGGTGGCTTGGGCTACACAGTTGAGTTCAAGACCAGCATGCACTACAAAGTGAGACCCTGTCTCAAAAAAGGAAAGAAAGAAAAACAAAAGGAGAGCGAAAAAGAGGGAGAAAGGAGGAGCAAGAGGCACAGAAGGATAAAGCAGCGACAGCAGAGATATTGCACTGGCCACATCGGCCTGGGCCTTCCCCGGAAGTTGTGCTGAGCTCTGTAAAAGCCCCAGCACGCAGGTCCTGAACCCCCCAAGGATCCCAGCAGATGTGGGAAGCTCTGCCTGCCAGGGAATCATCAGGGGACCCCGAGGGCCTCCTCTGTGGGGAGAGGCGCTGAGGAGCTGGCTGGGTCCCAGGCTCCGGCACAAAGCTGGATAGCTCCATCCCACCAGCTGGGCCCCGGGCAAAGGCTCAAGGAGAAAAAAATCAAACAAAGACAGTGCTGCTTCCCTTTGCCGTCTGGGCACCATGAGTGGCCAGAGCACCTGCAGCATGGGGTTGGTGACAGCCTCTGCAGAAGTCCCTTAATGCTGCAGCATCAGAGGCCCTGGCACACAGCACCCTGGCAGGTCCCCACAGTAGACCTTCCTTCAATGGGCTCTGGACAGTGGAAGCCAAAGGAACTGTCACCTAGGTGAGCAGGAGCTTGCCTTAGGCCACTAGGGCCAGTCCAAGAAGCACACAAGAATCCCCTGGAAGTCTGACATGATGGCACATGCCTGTGATCCCGGTAATACTCAGGAGGCTGAGGCAGGAGGATCATCGCAAATTCAAAGTCAGCTTGGGCTACACAGTGATTCTGAGGCCAGCCTGAACTGCATAGCGAGACTCTACGTCAGGAGACAGGGAAGAGGGGGAAGAGAAGAAGGAAGGGGGGGGGGAGAAAAATCCACTGCAAATTCCAGGACAGGACTCTGGCAGCCCAGGGGGCAGCAGAGCTGCAGACACTCATGGGCAGGGTCTCTCTGCGTTCACCCCGCGGCGGCTGGGGTGCCTGCAACATGGAGGGAACTCGCTCTCCTTTACGCAGAGAAGGGTGGCGCCGGCTAGGGCTCGGGCCCTTCTCAGTGGACAGGCCAGCCAGCGCACTCAAAGCCTCAATCCCGGGCGCAAAGCTTCCCGGAGCCAAATACAGGCCAAGGGCTCCAAAGTAGGCCAGACCGGCTGTATCCGAATCAGGAGGCTGGCGGGCGGGGAGGCCAATTAGGCCGGAGGCACCAGCCGGATCCCCATCCCGGTCCATCGGTCGCTGCGGGGCATGGCTGGCTGCCGAGGTTTGCAGATCCCTGACGGTGGCTTTAGAGAAGCCGAGAGCCCTCAAGGGACATGGAAAGCAGCGCATCTGTCACGTGCCGTCTTCAAAGAGGTGCCCGGCTCCCCCCTCAAAGGCTCCGAACCTCTGTGCCGGCCTTTGCCCCGGGCTGTTTCCTGATCTGTGAAAGCTGCTTGGCCACACTGGCCCACGCAGACCCCTTTACAGAGCAGTCCCTGAAGCATTAAATGAAGAATTAGGCGAGGCGAGGGTCCTTGCAGTCACGCTTACACTCGTCAGCCTTTCTGCAAACACCCAATCCCGCCCAGTGTGCGAAGGGTCGAGTCCTTCCGCCCTGCGTCACGCCCCCCGCCAGTCTCCTCCACATTTTTGTCTCTTTCCCGCGAACACTCTGCTCCCGCTTCCAGATCCTATGCTGCACTCTAAAAGAGACATGCGCCCCCACACACACCAGGAGACCCCCTCAGCGCATCCGTGAGCCCCGAGACAGGCAAGATGGGAAGAAGTCACAGAGGTTTGCAGGACACCAAGGTCAGAAGTTAGGATTGGACAGAAGTCACAAAAAGAGACAAAAGGTGCAGACAGACAGATGTCCCTGTCTTGAGCTGAGGGAGGTGGAAGGACCCTGGGAAGTTCGAGTGGCCCCGAGAAGGGAGCCAGACCGTGTACCCTCTCTGCCCCAGGAAAGGGATGGATGGAGACCTCTTCTGGCTCGCAAAGACCCAGAAACCACAGACTAAGGGAATCACCTCATGGGCGGCCGCGATATAATGTTTGGCCACACGGGGGCAGCAGAGACAGCCCTGGCCAACCCACCGGCCGCCTGGTGACGCTGCAGGGGGTAGATCTTGGCCTGGAAAAGCCACTGACCACCTGGAGAGACCTGGCTCTCGGGGCAATCGGATGGTGCCCTGGTCTCTGCAACTTCTTCACACCACCCCTAGAATTTCATTATAAAGGATTGTTTTCCGTTCATTAGAACAAATCCCTTAGGACTTCTTGTTAGGGAGACTTTGGAGATGCCTGTAATTGCTATGCCAATGACTGAAAAATTCCCCTACCCCACCCAAAGCTGTTGAAACTCCAATGTGGAGTTGAGAAAAACGGTGAGTGCTCCCTCTATCTGCCCAGCTGCCCACCGGCCCCTCACCCGTGATGGTGACTGAGCCGTGCGCGTCCTGCTGCAGCACGCGGTTGCGCACCAGGCAGCTGTAGGTGCCATTCATGCCCAGCACCACCCGCAGCACGCTGTGCACGTCGAACAGGCCCTGTTCGTTGGCCATCTGCGACGTGGTCACGTTGCCGGTCAACAGCGTGCCCTGCCCGTCCCGCCACAACACCTCAGCCTCAGGGTAGCCCCGGTAGCTGGAGCACGTGATGGTCACCAGGTCCCCAGGCCGCAGGTCCTTGCTGGGTTCCAAGGTCATGCTGGGCTTTGAATAGGGAGCTGGAAGCGGAGACAGGACAGGAGTCAGGGACAGGAGGAGAAGAGCAGGGGAGGAAGGGTGCACTTTGGGCTGCAAGCTCCCAGGTCGGCACTGGGACTTGGAGCTGGGGTTCCTGGCTGGGACTCAGGACCAGGAGCAAGGCCGGGATGAGGGCGCCCCCTGCCGGCTCACCCGCCACCTGCAGGCTGACGGCGGCGCTGCCAAAGTCTCTGATGCTCACGAAGCAGGTGAAGCTGCCCTCGTCGGCCACGCGCACGCGCTGCAGCCTCAGCGACGCGTTGCCGCGCGCCAGCAGCTCCGGGAACAGCGCTGTGCGGTTGGCGTAGGCGCTGCCCTGGTCGCGGCCCTCGGCGAAACTGTGCACCAGCTGCTTGGTGTCAGTCAGCTGCCAGATGAGGTTGAGCTGAGTGAGGCTGAAGTCGGGTTCCGGGGAGAAGGAGCAGGGCAGGGTGGCGTCGGTGCCCACCAGGGCCACCACGGGGTCCTCAGGCACCTGGACGTCCACGGCTCCTGGGGTGGGGCGGTGGGGGCGGGGCCATCAGGAGGGGCCTCCTGGCCTCCCTGGTCCCCCTCCTCTTCATTTTCCTGGCTTTTTTTTTTTTTTTTTAAGACAAAGTCTCTCTGGTCTTGAACTCACTGTGTAGCCCACGCTCGCCTCAAACTTGTGGGGATCCTCTCGCCTCAGCCTCCCAAGAGCTGTGATTACAGGTGTGCACCACCATGCCTGGTTTAGTACTTACAATTTTTACAAATTGAGAAGGGCAGCCTAACAAACATATACGTATTAATAGCCATTCTGTCTGGATGACAGAGGCTCACAAGTGCTTTTTCTTTTCTTCTCTTCCTAAATATTAGGGTTCGTTGTTTTATTTTTAAACAGGAAAAAATGTTTTAAATATGGTGGTGAGGCACGAGCTCCATAAAGAAGTGACAGAAAGCCGAAATGCAAAGCCACTGTAGGAGAGAACAAAGGAGAGGGAACAGTAGGTGGGGAAACCCGGCCTGAAGCTGGGAAAGAATCCATGTAAAGTTTAGAAAGATAGCATTTATGAAATTTTCACTATGGATTAACATCAAAATTGTGCAGTCCACGGAGACCTCTAAAAGCCTTAAAGTGGCCCTGAATCTCTTACTCAAACTCAGGAAAACTCAGGCCATCTGGATCAGGGTGCCAACTGCGGCGGACATCTGGGGCACAGATCCGCAGTTACCTTACAAAACCCTTGCTAGAGAAATCAAAACTGGCATGGTAGAGGTGTGCACCGCCTCGGCATGACCACAAGATGGCACCAAAGACCAGGCTATGTCTTGCCAAGGCGCGCATAGTCTGCTGATGCAGAGTACAATTAAGGTTGGGGAGAGGAAGGCGCCTGTGCTGTTTTATATAAGGGGGCCAGGAAACCCTTACAGAAAGGGTCGCGTTTAGTACTCGGTGCTCATATTCCTATTTTACAGACAGGACGTGGACGCTAGGAATGGAAAAGGAGGCTGCTCGCGGGTCCCAAGGGTAAAAACACGAGAGGCGGTTTGGCAGCAGTTCAGGTGAGGTGAGGGCAGGCACGCTGGACGGCACTGCCACGATGCACATCCCTGCTCTCACCTGTGAGGCAGAGGCACAGCACGCCCAGGGCTGCGCCCACGCGCACACCCCTGCCAGGGCTGCCGGGTGCACGCGGCATCTTTCTGTGAGGCAGCTGACAGCTGGGCTCTCCGCGGTGGAAGGCTGGCCCGGCCTGCAGGGAAAAGGAATGAGGTCTTTGTCGCCAAAGGGTCTCCCCAGGTCCAGCTGCCCCTGGGGAGGTCCTGCTGCCCATCCCCCAGGGCTCCCTGCTCAGGGGCCTTGGGAAGCCGCTGGCAGCAGGGAGGGTAGGTGAACCCTACCCCTGAAGATGTGACTATGCAAGTCTACGGAGGAGGGGGCCAGGTGGCAAGTAAAGCGAAGTGGCCGCTTCCCAGCAAGGTGATGCGAGGGCCCCTCTGGCTTCAGGCAGGAGCGGGGGTTGGGGGTGGGGGTGGAGGGTTGGGGGCGTAGGAACCAGGCTGCAGCCAGACACAGGGAGAAGCCAGAGCTGTGCGTTCTGCCCAGAAGCAGTTAGGAGACACCGAGCATTCCTGAAGGGAGAAATGGCATGGCTTCCTACAGATTAATCTGACCCTGTGTACTGGATAAATGGGAATGGCTGGGTAAAAATGTGGACCCCCCCAGCTGAGCAGGGAGGGGCAGAGAACTGGGGGGGGGCGCTCCATGTGAGGCCCAGGACTAGCAGGGTTGGTGGCGAATGTTCCCAGGGCTGAGTTTGAGGGGGCAACTGGTTGAGTGAGGGGGGATTCGAGAGACACATTTGCTAGTGTAACACATGTGCCAAGTGACAGAGATTGATCAGAAACGGAAGAGGCCGGGAGTAGGGCCGGCCCTGAAGTCTGGAGTCAGGACCATGTGAGAAGCAGAGCTGTGACTTCCCAGGGTACAACCTACTTCTGGTGCAGCCTCTGCTGAGGTGCTCAACCTGAGCAGGCAGCACCCATCGCCTCCCTGTGCCCCCCACAGCCACTGCCCCATTGCTCCTGCCACATCCTGCTCAAGCCGCATGACCAGCACCCACCCTCGGTGAGAATGCAAACACCTCGCTTCCTTCCACCCCTCGGGAGACAAGCTGCACCCCTTGGCTGTTTTTGCAAGGCAAAAAGAAGTCCAGAGAAGTGACTTTGGTGTGTCCTGTTGTCTGCCAGTTGGCATAGCTGACAGCCCAGCCCCGCTCGCTCTCCCTGGCTGCCTGTCCATGGAGCACCTCACCCAGAACCACAGCCTCCGTGCCAGTCCCTGCACCCTCAGCCACCCTGGGTGCATCCTGGCCACCACCGCCCCCTCTCCCAGACCGAGTGGGGAAGCCCCGAGCCTCCACTTCCTTTCCAGACGCTTCCGGTCCCAAATCTGGCAGCCTGAAAGCCTTGCTGCCTGCTGACTCAGCAGCCTTCCGCACCATTCACGAGGGAACCCCTGGCGGGTACCACATCCTGCCCTGTGGCAAGGGTCACCCCGGCCCACAGGAAACCCTGGCAGGCAGCTGCCTGTAGTGAGAATCAGTGCACACCTCGCAGGAAGCCCAAGGCTACAGACAAAGCTCCCACGGTTCCTTTCCTCTCTCCCACTTGGACAGAATCTGGGCCCAGCCGGTCCCCCTCTCTGAGCCCAGCTCCCCCCTCTCCCTTCCACTGGTTTTGCGGTCTCCTTACTCAGTGTGCTATCTCCCCCTTTACCACCAACCTCACCCTCTCCGGGCCTTCTTTTAAGACAGCAGTCTGCTCACCTCCTAGCCCCACTCAAGAACCTCCCATGGCTTTCCACTAACTCTAGAAGTAACCCCGTCTTTTTCTCAAGACCCTTCTTACCACTGCTCCACCCAGAAAATGGATTCTTCCTGCCCCTGGGATTTCCCACAGGGTCACTTGGGCACGTCTGCTGCCCATGTGCATTTATAGGGAACAGGGAGCGACTCTTCTGATCAGACCTGCTGAGGATCACAGGCAGCCAACCCTGGGGAGTTTCGAGAAATTCACAGCACCAAGAACTCCTACCCAGTAGCTGGGCCCCAGGACACTGAAAACATGATAGAGAAACATCTCAGGGGCCAGGTGGCACTTGGGGTTCAGAAGGGTGGCCTGTGGACAGGATGCTAGTTACTGCCCATCTGGACAGAACCAGTACACTGAACCACATGGTACTGGGCCTCCCAGAACAGACCTCATGTGGAATGCAGGCCATCCCGACTACCTTTGCTACAGTGGGGAATCCTCCTCGCCAGGTGGAACTTCTCAGAGAATCTCCAACTGGGCCTCCCTCCTCCTTCTCCTTCCTTCCTCCCCCTGGATCCCAGCCCCAGTCAGCCATGGACCCTGGACCAGGAAGACCACAGAGGGTGATGGCCTTCCAGAGAGAAGTGAGAGGGAGACCAGGCCACCCTCATCCAGCAGGCACTGCGGATGCCTCCAACCCTACATGGTCCAAGATGCTCCCCCACGAGGCGAAAGCAAGAAACCGGACCGAGACTGGGCTTCAGCTAAGATGCCCCAGACTTGACAGTGCACATTAAGGATGCCCTGACCTCACCCCAGCCACCAGCATCTCCTCCCAATCCCTGTAGGGCTCCTTGGACAACACTTCCCACCAACAGCATGAGAAACTCCGAGACCCAGAGCTCTGAAGCTTCAGCCAAGCCCCTGATCTTGCTGATCAGGGCTGCCTGGTTGGCTGCCTGTGATCCTCAGCAGGTCTGATAAGAAGAGTCCCACCCTGCTCCCTATAAATGCACATGGGCAGCAGATGTGCCCAAGTGACCCAGAGATCTGAACTGATCTCTCTCTCTTTTTTTTTAAGTCAATTTGAGCTAAATTTCTATTATCTGCAAAGTGAAGGAACCCTTGCGTATAGTAGATTCAGACACATTCAGTAATTTATTTATTTATTTATTTATTTATTTACTGAGTGCCTAGGAGGGTAGCAAAAGGGACAGAGAGATGACTCACCTGTCCCCAAGGGACAGTTTCCAGTAGGATAGGGACAGTCAGATGCAGGTAAATCAGAACAGTTTGGTACAGAACGCATTGCAGCCAGGGCCACCTGGGGACATCTCGGGGCCATGACAGACCCAGGATGGGTCCTGCAGAGCCCTGACCATCTCCCCGGGTGAGGCTGTAGAAGGCGGCCCCCTCTGGGCCTCACGAGTCCTGAGTAACCAGGTCCGCTGGTAACCAGCTCTCCTTGGCATGGCAGGAAGCGAGCCCAAAGCTCAGGATTCTAGTCCCAGCTCTGACACTATGCTGTTCCATCTCAGTGAGGTAACTTCTCTGTGAGCTCAAGGATCCCACTCCTAAAAGAAAGTTTGCTGGAAGCTGATAGAATGTCATTGGTATTTCAAGGTGACGTGTACTATCATCCTTAAGGTTTGGGAATGACTGCCATGCAAGTCACAGTGAAACATGCAAAGTCACCGTGGCAGAAACCCTTACTGACACCCATCCTCCCCTTCTATAGAAGGTTTAGCTGGGCACCGGGTCACACAGCTGCAGACTACAGATCCCAGCCTCCCTTGCAGCTGGGTGTGGCCATGTGACCATTTTCTGCCTGACAGGATTTAAGAGGAACTGCTAGGTTCAACTTCTGGGTCGTGCCCTTAAAGAGGAGGATGTCCCTGCTGCTCTCTCCTCCCCTCCTGCTGGCTGGTGCACAGATGCAAGGAGTCTTCAGGAACAGTGCTACCAATGCTGGTGCCCTGGGCACCACAGGGTGCCAGGTCAAGCATCCTGCAGGGCTGGGGTACCAGCCCTGGGTAGGATAGACCTGGACAGTCACATGGGAGAGGAATAAGCATAGGTCACTGTTATTTTGGGTCTCTCTCACTGCATCTGAACTAATTTAAGCAGTCATCCCTCTTCGCAACTCCCTGCCCCCCACCCTTGGAACACCGTCCCTGCTCAGAGCTGGCAAAGAAAACCACATCTAAAACAAGTGTCTCTAAATCTCAGCTGACGCCATCTCCGCAGGGTCACTTAGAGCTAGCTGGGCCAGCTTAAGCGAGTCAGCAGAGCAGAAGCTCCGAGGCGGCTGTGTGAAGCCAGATAACAGTTAAGGACGGTCTGAAGCCCAGAGGGAGAAATGGGCAAACACAGGCTCACGGAGTAAGGTGGGAGCGCTGGGCACGAGGCATGTGCAGGAGGCAGCTGCCACTGAGCCCGAGCCCCAGGCCATCCACACACATCCGTCCAGTGGGCTCCCGGACACAGAGCTCCAGCTCAGAACAGGGAATCCCCTGGTATTGGTGACAGAACCAATGCTGGGGCCACTGAGGAGAAGATGCCCCAGGGTAAGTGGAGACATCTCAGAAGCTAGCGGTCGGGTGTGTTAATAGGCTTGCCCAGGCCACCCCAGCACCCGGCAGCAATGAGCGCCAACTCCATCCACGGCACACATCTGGCTCTTGCTGGGGAAAATGACACTGGCTCCTGGACTGAAATATGTCCTGTTCAGCCCACACCAGGCCTCATTCGGGCCTGGGCACACGCAGAATGAGTCTGCCCCTTTCCTTACTAGTATTTTGTATTTCTTGGCAACCAGCAGGCAGCCACATCACACAGGCCTCCAACAGAGACAATCAGCTCTGTGGCCAATCAGAAGTCGCTGTCCTCCGCTGCTGTCCCACGGCTCAAAGTGCCCTGCTGACCGATTGGAGGAGCAGGTGGGCTTTGCGGATTTCTCTTGTGACTAGGGCGGTTTTCTCGGCCAGGTTGAATCATTCCCTCCCACTATCAGGACCTTTTTATTTAATGTGGCAAAACACTCACAACACAAAGTGGATCACTGAGGCAGACAGTGAGTTTGGTGGTATTACCTGTACCCACAGTGGGTGGAGCTATGCCAAGATTTCCCGGCAGACCCTGATGTGTCGGAAATGCTACTTTTTTGGTGGGTGTAAAAAAAGAATGAGTGCTGTCTTCTCCCTGCTTCGCATCGTGGCCCCCAGAAAGAACAAGACTAGGAAAGGTCACAGTACTTGCTGCCCCTGCAGTAACATCCATCTGTGATTCATCCTGTGGGGTGAGGAGTGTTCCTTGCTGTGATTACCAATCTCTTGTTCCCACGGTCTACCTTCCTCCCGATAAAGCTGGTTATTTGCCTATTTGAAATCCACTAGCATTCATTCATTCATTTATTCATCCAACAAACATTTGTCTGGCACCAATGTATCAGGCATTGAGCTACGTGCTACAAACAGAGCTGAAGAGACAGGCATGGATGGATATATACTTGGAAATGTTGTCATTCTTCTCTCCCCTCCCATAGTACTGAGAATTGAACCCAAGGCCTTTGCACTGCACTGCCTCCCCAGCTTTTTTTTTTTAATTTATTTTTTATCTTGAGACAGGGTCTTGCTAAGTTGCTCAGACTGCTTGACATACAGTTCTCCTGCCATACCCTCTTCTGTGTGTCACAATTACAGGCATGTCCAGCTAAATATTGTTATTCTTAAACTCGGGGGTGTGTCTAAATATCATGTTTCAAAAAATTATCCATATATATGTACCTGTACCCCATGATGAATGTAATGTACTGTAAACATGTAGTGATAAAAATTAAAATTAAAAAAAATGAAAGTTTGCTGTGTCCCAAGCTCTTTGCTAATCACTTTTATATATATGAATTCCTTTAAGCATTCCCACAGTTCCATGCAGCTGGTACTATTATTATATCACAAACAAGGTCATTCAGAGACTAAGGAGGTTGATTAACTCCCTCAAGGTTGCATAGCTGCACAGTGATGTAAATATTTAAAATACTACATTTTCAGGCTGGGGATTTAGCTCAGTGGCATAAGCACCTGTCTGGCAAGTGTGAGGTCATGAGTTCGATCCCTGGTACCCCAAAAATAAAAAAAATAAGATACTACATTTCATTGTAAATAGAGGGGGCATATCTAGGAAGCAAATAGAGAATTGAAGCATGCAATGACCCATGGTTTTTTTGTTTTGTTCTGTTTTGTTTTGGATACAGGGTCTCACCGTGTAATCCAGGCTGGCCTTGGACTCACTATGTAGCCCACACTGGCCTTGAACTCGAAGTGATCTTCCTGCCTCAGCCTCCCATGCTCCACCACTTAGGGTGCTGCTTTGGTACAGGTTATCTCCCCATGCGGCCTGCGTAGTAATTCCTTCTGCACATCTGCTCCTTCCTTCCTTCAGTAGCCAGGCTGGACAGTCTTAGCTGTCCTTTATCCCACAGTGCCCCACTCCTGCTCCAGATCAGCCCCTTCTGATAACACAGCCTGCCCTTCCTGCAGAGAACCTGGTCCATCTGGTGCTCAGGGCCCAGCGCCAGCCTCAGGCCTGACCACATGACCAACTCTGACTCACCAGAGAACCCGCTCCTCACCTCGCCCTGACCAGTGATTGGCCAAGCTGTACCCAATCAGTGACCTCCCCCACCTGGAGCCTGCAAGAAAGCCCCTTTCTCGCCAAGGCTGCCAGGAAGGGTAGCTCTGGGGCTGTCTGCCCAGCAATCAGTCACTGGCAAGCTAAAGAATTGATCCAAACAAATTAGGAGAGGCAGAGATGACGGCCAGAGCCTAAAACGACGGCGTAAACCCTGATGATACCTACACATTCTGTACAACTAGATTTGCCAAATATGTGGGTCAGTGTTTTCATTTTGGTCTTAAGCCTTTGGTCTCAGAGTAGGCTGTATCTGACACATCTCTGCTGTTTCTCTCCCCCTCTGCTTCTGACCATTATCAGCTCTTGCTGAATGACACACAGCCTCTCCACTGATCGCTCCCCTTTCTCTTTTGCCCACACCCTCCATGTTATGGGGTAAGGGTGATAGTGGGGATTGAACCCAGGATCTTCACACTGAGCTATATCCCCAGCCTTTTATGTTTTATTTTGAGACGATCTCACCATACTGCCCAGGCTGGGCTTGAGCTTCCAATCCTCCTACCTCAGCGTCCCAGAGTGCTGGGATTACAGGTGTGCACCACCTGTAACCCACCACCTAGCCCTCCACCCCGTTCAGTGCTGCTATGTATGCTGTACACAGCAGCCAGAGGAAGTGCTATAAAAACACCCCCCTCAACCGCTTCTCCCAGGGCAGCTCACCTTACAGTGCCTAGGATAGGATCTCAGCTCCTGAGAGTCCTGCTTGGTCCATCCTTGAGCATTTCCGCAGGTTCACCTCCCGACACACACATGCAGACACCCACACCCACACCCACACCCACACCCACACAGCACAGTGAGCTGCTCCCACATATAACACCCCTTCTCCTACCTCACAAGAATTTTTTTTCTTTTTGAGACAGGGTGTCACTATGCAGTTCAGGCTGCCCTTGAGCTCACTTTGTAATCCAAGTGAGTCTCAAACTTGTGACGATCCTCCTGCCTCAGCCTCCAGAGTGCTGAGATTACGGGCATGAATCACTACACCTGGCTACCTCACAAGATTTTTGCAAGCATAGTTCCACCTTCCTGGATAGTACAGGTAACACCTCTTTCTCCTGGATGCCCTTGAAGGAAAGCTACGGCAAAGGTCTGCCACTTGAAAGAGGTCCTTGTTATTCATTGCACTGGGTCTGCTCTCTTCACTCACAGTGGAACCTCCCTGAACAGGAAGAGCATCACTGTCTTTAACAACGCACTCTCCACTCTAGGCTTAGCCCACAAGGGAGCTCAGGGTACAGCTCAACAAATAAATGAATGAATGAATGTTTGGATGGACAGCTGGCTGGAAGGACAGAGGTTTGTACGTGTTTTTTTTTTTTTTTTTTTTGGTACCGGGGATCGAACTCACGACCTCGCACTTGCAAAGCAGGCACTTAAGCCACTGAGCTAAATCCCCAGCCCCAGGGGTTTGTACATGAAGCAAGCACCTGGAAACCTAATGGTGAGCTCAGCCTGGGAATGTAAGAGTGAGGGTAAACGTCTACGCTTGTTTTCCACTTGACACCTCCCATTTTTGACAATGAACATGTACTTATTTCAAGACAAACAAAGGAAAACAAAAAGACAGCAACCTCAAAGAATCACATGGGTTTTAGACAAGGCTGCACACACTGGTCTCTCTGCGTCTCCTAAGCCATGACAAGTGTCAGGCCCAGGCCGCTGTCCCATGATGAGCTCAGATTCACGTGCTGGTGGGAGTCACCCAGGAGGCTTTGAAGGAAACGAGTCCTGATTCCGAAGTTGGAGAGTTGGACAGCCAGGTTCGACCCCATGCTCTGCCATCTCTCAAGTGCGGTGGGAATTTAGGCAGAATTTAGGAACTTATGCTGATCTTCAGTTTGCTCCTTTGTAAAGTGGGATCCCAAACACTGTCCTCATAGCGTAGGCACAGAACTCAACTGAGGAAAAGATTTCTAACTAACGGACACAAGCTGTTCCCTGGATGGGCGGAGGCCTGGGAAGAGGAAGAGTCCCTGAGAAGCGCCTCCTGTTGGCCTCCCCTCTTCCTGATAATCTGAGTCAGTTGGAGCCTTTTGTGTCCAAGGCTTTCCACTGGGCACTGCGCCCCAGCCCCATGATCCCCTCCCCGCAAGAGAGCAATCCTGTCTTCCCCTCCGTGTGATTTCTGTGTGTGTCACTGGGGGCCACCAGGCAGAGCGGCCCAAGGTCTTCCTGGCGTCCTCCGCCTGCTTCCCTTGGGCCTGTAGGAAGCACGTGGAGAAGAGGCGAACAGGAAAGAGTGCAGAACACTGAGTGGCGTCCCCAACCACCCTGTCCTTGCCACCCTGAGGTCAAGCTCAGCACCTGTGATGGGTAAACCCTAGGCCTCGGCAGGCCTGAGCCCATGGGGAGACCACGCTGCAGCAGCTGGCCTGCCCTTTTCACACCCTTCTGGCCAAGGAGCTGCCCCCAAAATCAGTTTGCATCTGCCTGGGCCCAAAAGTCACTCAACAAGGCTGCAGGATGCCAACTTGGATGCAGAGGCTGAGAAACTGCCTGAGTGAACAAGAGGTGCACAAATAGGTGGGTACATACAGCACTAGAGGCACAGAGCTCTGGAAAAAGTGAATCCCTCTCTCCTCCTCAAGGGGCTCAGACTCAGCACAGCAAGCTCCACTGGTCCTCAGAGCTGGACGGCTTCTTGGAGCTCACATGGACCAACGTCCATCTCTGTACCCATTGTACAGATGGTAATCTGAGCCTAGAGGTTGAGCCTGACTGTCCAAGGGCCCAGACTCCATCTGTGGCCACCAGCAGAGGTGACCAAAAGCCAGCTCATGAGTTCCCCTAGGCCCAGACTTTTTTGTTAAATGGAACCATCAGTCTGCCTTGCCTGCTGCCCAGGGCACAGCATGGGCTCAGGAGCAGGCGGCCCTGGGTTCAAATTCCAATTCAGCAGCCCCGCTAGACTCACACACAGCTGTCCGTGACTTCAACTACTTGACACTCAATTCTGCAGCTCTAAAACAGGAGTAACAATCTCTCCCCTGCAGAGTTGCTTGGAGAATAAATAAAACAGAGCAAGATGTATACCCATGTCCAACAGTTTTTCCTGTTGCTGCTATTACTCCACAGGCAAGGGGACAAGGCCTGCTGGGCTTTTTCTGTGTGAGTCTCCTCTCTACTGGCCCCATTATAATTCTAGGGCCAAGGTCCATTAGCCTTTCTGAGTCTCCCCCTTTCCATCTAGAGCTCCACCTTTACCCTAGCTCCAAAGTGGCAAACACCCAACTCCTCTCCATCTCTGGGTCTGGCTTATTGCAGGCGTCCTGTCCCCCTATTCTCCCCAGAAACCTGGTCAAGGCTCCAAGCATCATGGGCTCCAGCCTCCACTGCTGCCATGTCCCCAGAACAGTGCCCCCTCAAGGCCAAATGTCCAAAGGTATAAGGGGTACAGACAGGGCATCTATGCTTTGAACCACAAAGAGAATGAAAGGGAGAATGGGGCATTAGTGAGAACTGTAGGACACAGGAGGGACCCCTGGAGGCAATGATGTGACAAGGACCACTCATCAATGGCCCCAGCCAGGCTCTGGGTCACCATGTTGGCCCTGCCCTCTTTCTGCCTCCTCAAATGAGTCCCCTCTGTCCTCATGGACCCTAAGCACATTTGCTAGGCCAGCTATGTGTCTGTGGAAAGGTGACTTGCCCTTCCTGAGCCTTGGTTTTCCCATTTATATAATGGTCCTCAGCATATCCCACCTCACAGGATTGCAGCCATGACTACACAAGATGATGTCTATTAATTACCCAGTGCAACCCCAGCCCCAAACCTGAGCCTCAGGGCTCTCGTCTGGCACACAAGAGGGTTGCTCAACTGGGATGGCAGGTACATGTGGCCTTCTCCCCACTGAGTGATCCATCCTGAGCTCCTTTTCCACAACCTGGGGCCCTGGCTGCAACCTCTTCCTCTTGCTGGTAGACTTTCCTGGCACTCTTGCCTGGAGGGTGTGGGAAAAGAACAGCAAAGAGAAGTCACCACCCACTCAGAGGATAAGCTCATGGGCAGTGACATCACCCTGCCCTTCTTCCTTCTCCCCTGCCCCTGTGACTCAGCATCCCCGTGTGGTCAGAATCTCAGAGGCTACTTGAACGTGGGTCATTTTTCTGCACGCAAGCCAAAGTCTACAACCAAGAACTGTCTGGCAACAGGCAAGGCACTTGTTTTACAGCATTCTGCAAAAGTCTCTTCGGGTGAGTGGAATCCCAATAAATGGCTCTAGGGTCACACCGGCTCTCTGATCCCAAACTATGCTGTCCACTTCAGTGCTAATTGGACATCCCACTCCAACGCATGAAGATCTCCTATTGCCAGGACCGAAGGAGGGTTTTCTTCAAAGTTCAGGCGCACCGGAATGACTCAGATTCCCCAGAGGGCCACACTTCTGTAGCTGTTGTCCCTGTAAGGGACAGCACACAGCCCACTGCCAGACACTGAGCATCTCAGACAGTGATGCTCTATCCAGTGCCAAACAGGGAAGGAAACCTGGGTCAGAACCCCACCTCTCTGTCCATGTTGATGCTGGCATTAGCCCAGGCTCCCTTCACCAGCTAGGTGGTCTCATTTCTCGTTGCACGGAAGTCTGGAGGGCACTGGGAAGCCCTCTGCAGGCAGGCCCAGCCACCACCAATGCAGTGGCACAGAGAGCTCTAGGGATCAGTCAGGGAACCCACGAAACATCACTGAGGCCTTATAATGCACATGTAAAAAAGCTCTCTCCATGAAGAGGCCCCATCTCCTGTGACACCTTCATGCAAAAACTGATGTTCACAGGACTCACCCAAAGTCACAGGGAAAACGTTCATTGTCCTGTAGACACTCTGTGTAAGCTGATTGCGGCATCTGTCACACGGAAGAGGAAGGTTACCATGGCCGACAGTCAAGCAAGGCTTAGCGCTTAAGCTCGGGAACTCCAGCAAGGGAAACGTACACACACAATATTCTATGTTCCCACTCCCAAGCAAGCTGCAAATCTGAGCCCCTACTCCCTGTGCTCAGCTGCACAACCTTCCATCGCAGCCTGCCACTCATCAGGCCCAAAACATTGGGCAGGTTTAGACTTCCAGCTGAGACTTCAATTTCCTTGGCCTTCAGCATCCCGCCAGCCCCCCACCAGGTACACAAGGGTAGGCACCCAAACTACAAGGAGGGCTGCTCCCCAGCATCGGATTTCTTAGGCTTTCTTGGAGGCCCATGGAAATTAGAAAGGAGGCATAACTACATAAAGAACTCTCTCACAGTTGAAACAGCGTCACTCCATTCTAATATGGCAAGTACTACCCATGCCCTCATAGGAAAAGGACCCGGGGCCTTCATGTAATGAAGAAGTCAGACTCCTTTGCTGGTTATCCACAACCAATTTGACGGTAAAATGGTTTTCTTCAGTTAAATCATCTCCCCTTCCCCATGCACACACACAGTTCCTTGCTTACTATTTGTTTTCCCGTCAGCGATAGATTCCAGGACTGAGTCACCGGTCACACATTTCCCATTAGGGCAGGTTTGGCTTAGAAATAAAGCACCGTCTCTTCCAGTTCACTGTCTGAAACCCTCAAGTCTGCCAATCGCCTAGCAACACAATAACGACAGAGGCTCCCAGGCGAGGAGATTGCACTCGGGCTCCCTGGTAACCCCACCCTTGGCTCCCACCTTCTCTCCGTTCTCCCCAGCTCCTCTGCACCCTGCCTCATCCCATGTCCCAGACTTCTTGGTCTCCAACGCCTGCCCCCCAATCCCTCCTCACCCCTAGTCTTCGCGGGCCTGCAGCCTGTGGGGGGGCCCCACACCTGCAAGCACGGGAGCCACCCAGTCCCTCGAGTTCGGGGGGGAGGGGGGACCGGGAGACCTCAGCTTCCCTCCCTGCTCAGGCGCCCCGCTTTCTTGAGCTTCCAGCCCTGTCCGCTAGGACTGATCCGCCTCTATACCCCGCTCCATGCCCAAGGTTTGAGAACCCACAGGCGCCAGGGAATCCGATTGTCCCCAGCTGCCTCTCCGCCCCGGGAAGAGGCAGGCTGGAGGTGTGGTGGATCTGGGTTCCAGAGCCCCAAGAGCAGCGGGTGCCGCGTGCTCACGTGAGCCGGGGTGGGGTACGGGGCGCGCGGCGATTCCCCAGCCGGCCGCGAGCAGACAAAGGCCACCCCGCCCCGCCCCACGCGCCTGGCCACGCGGCACTCACCGCGCCGCCACTCGCGGGACTGCTGCCGTCGCCGCCGCCAGGAGGCCCGGCCCGAATGGGGGCCGAGGGCGGCCGGGAGCCCGAGGGGCTGGGCGGCTGCTGGAGGAAGCCGTGGGCCGGGAAAGACGGCCCAGGAGCGCCCCAGTTCCCCGATTGGCCCCGCCGCGGCAGCGTGGCTTCAAGGCCTAAGCCCGCCCGCTGGGCAGGGCCGGGGCCTGGACTCCACCCCCGACCCCAGGCCCAACGCCGCCTGGGAACCCCGGGGCGCGCCCGGGGAAGGGGGCACAGGTCTGCTGGCCGTCCATCCCCCACCCGGGTCCCACACCTCCAAGGGCTGAGTTTCTTTTCTGCGAGCGGGAAGGGTGACTGTCATTAACTCCTCCCACCCTCCAGGCTGCTGGAATCTGGCTGTCGCAATCCAGTCCAGTGTGGTTCCTGGGCGCTAGGCTGGGACCGCGGCTTGGAAAGGGTTAACCCCTAGGCAAGGAATTAGGAGCTGCTGAGAGCTCTCTATAAATACAATGTCGTGGGCGCCCCAGCCAACCGCAAGGCAATTTCCACCCAGATGGTTTCCTCTTTTCCTTCCAGGCCTGACCACCTGGCCAGCCCTGCCCCCCACTCCCTGCCTGGCTGCTGGCCTCCACGCTCCAAAAGGGGGAGTAGCCCTGATACCCTCAACCCTTGGCCTCTGTCCTTACACAGTCCAGCTCCAACCTAGGAAGGAATGAGGGCCAGGCCGTTCCGATTTTGCTTCTAAACATCTCAACCTGGCCTCTATCCTTGGGCCTCTCTGGTTGACAGAGAGGAGGGTTCCCAGGGTGCAGAGGCTGCTGTGGGCTGGAGGTTGGGTTTGCAGCTGCCTCACCAGGTAGCTAACATTCCCATTCTGCAGATGAGAAGACAGTGGCTTAAAAGTATGAAAGGACTTTAACCTTGTGATGCTGCCAAGTTTACCACCAAGTAACAGCAGCCATGTGGGAGAGGGCTTGGAAAATACATGTGAATCCATGTGTGTCTCTCTGTATGTGTCAGGCAGCTTTAAGCTTTTCACTGTTTTATCTGACTTAATCTTCACTATAACTCAGTGAGGGTAATACCATGTTATGCTCATTTTTACCGATAAGGAGATTCAAATGCAAAACCTTACGATTTATATCTATCTAGCTATTCCCCAGAAATATCACAGAGCTTGGGGAAGGTGCTTGGATTCTGGGGGCTATAGGGGACTTGCTATTAGGAGGAGGGTCTGGTTGGAAGAGGTGGGTCTTGGGGGCGTGGCTTTGACCCGTTTATTTCCCAGCTCCTCCTTTGTCTCTGGGCTTCGGTCTTTGCTGCGGAGCAGCTCTCCTCCACCATGGTGCTCTGCCTTGGACCCTGCTGACCGTGGACTGAACCCTCTACAAAGCGTGAGACAAAATAAACCTCTCCTCCTTAAATTGTAGATGTGGGATATTTTGTCCCAGCGATGAGTGACTGAGACACAAAGAGATGAACTTCTTAGAGGACACCTGGCTGTTAAGTGCGAAGCCAGAATTTGACCCCTAGAATGTGTCTGTGATATCTGTTACAGGAGCATGTGAGCCTAGGTAAGCAGCTCTCTGTTCAAGTCCATGTGCACAAATGATTCTGAATGTTTGATAGTGGTCATTAGCCTCCAGGAACTCTAAACACCTCCACACTGCTCCGAATTGCCCCTCACTGCCCCCACTGCCCCTCAGGCCCTGTCCAGCCTGGGACTGGCCTTCGAGGTCTCCACGTGAGTGACCCCCAGTAGTTCCAGCAGCCAGGGGCAGAGCATCCAAGAAAGAGGGGTCCTTGGCCAAGAGAGCAACGGTCACTGCAGCAGGACCATAGGGTGGCATTTGAAGAATCAGTCTGTACTTTGTGTCCTGTGGTAGTGTGACTGAAGGAACAGTGAGGACAGCTGACACCTAGGGGAGACTTATCACAATAGCTCAAGAGCACAGATCAGCATAAAAGAAAATGGCCTTGGCTGTGATTCCTAGAAGCAGAGGATTGAGGGTGCTCTGAACCCCAGGGAAGGGAAGCAGCTGGGGCAGATGTTCTGCATGACCAGCTCGGCTGAGACTCAGACACTTGGTCCTGAACGCAGACCAGAATGACCATCGTGCACACTGGAGTCTCCTTAGTTCAGAGAATGTTTGTCTGGTGTTCCTGGGAACTTGGGAGTGGGAGTGTGGGTCACACTGATTCCTATCTGAAGCAGAGACAATCAAGATGGAGGGTGGTCTCCCTGCATTTTTCCTCGACAAGAGTCCCCCACCTGCTTCCTAGACCAACACAGAAGCAGATGATTCTGAGGATTTTATCTCCAGGTTCACCTCAAGTTCCCCAAGGAGCTCGAAAACCAATTCAAACAGCCTGTATTGGGACAAGCCATTTTCTACTCTTTTCCCCTACTTACTCATCTTTTAAGCTCCTCAAGTCAACATGTGCAAAATCAAACCATCACCCTGTTCTCCAAACCCATTTCACTTCCTAGATATCCAAGGATCCAAGTCCCAACCCAGCACTCAAGCCTAGACCTCTCCAGCTCCCTTACTGACAGTCCAGACAGACATGAAGAAGTGCCCTGGGATATATTTGAAATTCACCCCCATCTTGCCACCTTATTGCCACCCCTAAAACTCAACAGATTGCTGTGCTGGCCTCTGGTCTTAGCTACTTTTCTTTCATTGCTGAGACAAAATACCTGACACCCAAAGGGGAAAGATTTATTGAGTTCACAGTCTGTAGAAGTTTCAGTCTATAATTGGCTACCTCCAAAGCAGGTGGCACATGGCAAAGGGGCAGCAGTTCATGGGACCAGAAGACAGCAAAATCAACAGCCGAACCTTAACAGCATCTTTCTGCTCCATTTATATTCTATGTAGGCTTCTGGGATTAGGCCAATCGAATCAGTGGAGTTATCCAGCAATCACCTACCCTTAATCCTAGCACCCTTAGACCCAGCATTGCTCCACCAATTAATCACACACTTTAGATTCAGTCAGCTCCCAAAAAAAACCCTGTATGACCACAGAAGGCACTGGGGGGACATCTAAACACAAACCATAACACATCTTAACTCACTTGCCTGACTATAACTCCTCAGTCCACAGCTTCCAGAGAGATTTTCCTAAAATACAAATCCTCATACAATGTTCTTCTGCCACTTGAAGCCCTTCCACTGTTCTCATTGCCTTGGGGCTGCTGAAATGTATTCCTCTTCTTTTCTATACCAACAGAGTACACTTTTTGTTCTAAAACATCTACACTAAGTTAAAAATATGTCCTTTCTTACACTCCCTTGCACCTAGAGCTGGTCACATGACCCAGTGTGGCCAATGAGATGAAACTAAAACTCATATAATGGGACCATGGGAAAACCTGTTAAAGAAGCAGTCTTCCACTGTGGAAAACAGCAGAGTAGTTCCTAAAAAAATTAAAAATAGAATTACAAATGATTCAGCAAGTCTACCTCTGAGTATATCCCCCAAGGAACTGCAAGCAGAGTCTTGAAGCAATCCTTGAACGCTAATATTCACTGCAGCATTATTCATAATTGCTTAAAGGAGAAGCAATCCAAGTATCTACTAGTGCCTAACTAGATAAGCAAATTTTGAGCATACAGACAATGGAACACCTCCTAGTTATTTCCCTGGGTGATTTAGTTGGATGCGGGTTGTCCCCAAAAAGCTTAGTTCCCACCCTGGTGGGGCCAGTCATTGGGGCCCCCTTCTTCCTCCTCACTCTTACTTTTCAGCCATGGGGTGAATGGCTTTGCTCACCATATGCTCTCTACCATGTACTGCCTGCCCAAGAGCCCAGAGCCAAAGGGTTGGCTACCCATGGACAGAAACCTCCAAAAACTATGAACCAAAATCAAACTCTCTGTATACACTGATCATCTCAGGTTTGTGTTACAGGAACAGAAGAATGACTAACAAGCCAGGGCAGAAATTATAATAAGTTCATGGTGAAATTCAGATTTGATTTTTCCTTTGCTTCCTTTGACATGTGAAGGCAGGTATCTCCATCTATTCAAAGGTACTTAAACACAGTGCATCCCTTAACCTCACTCTAAATGGGGCTACGAAGATGTTCCTCACTCTCTAGAGCAGCTATGCAGTCCATCTTTTCTTGTTTGTTTTATTTTTGTTTTGAGACAGGCCCTTGCTGCTTAGTCTAGGCTGGTCTGGAACTCACTATGTCTCAAACTGGCACTAAACTCACGGTGATCCTCCTGCCTTAACCTCCCAAGAGCTGGGTTTACAGGCGTGCACCACTGTGCCCACCTTCAGCTAGTCCATCTTTCAGAAAGAAGTTTAAAGATGCTAGAATGCCTCACCTAAGAATGATACTCGAAGCCTACTCATTTTATCTGTTTCTAAAACAAAGAAAAATCAAAATCAATTCTTGGTTGTGACTGGACTTACAGTGCCATTTGAGCATTTTTTGAGGATTGTCGTGGCACTTAATCAATATCTTGGCATTGGCCTCTCTCTGCCAGGACTGGTTGGTGCACATTACTTCCGGCATATTTGTATTTTCAGGCCTCAAGTCCTTGAAGTCTTGGCAAAAGCTGACATTCCACTACCCCCACCCTGCCCACTCACTCAGGACTCACAGGGCACACCCCGAGACACTTCCCACCCCAAGGAACTGCATGTCCCCAGACGACCAAAGCCAGTACACAGGGGCTGCCTCAGGCTTCTGTTTTCTAGCTTTCTGCTCCTGGGAGTAGAGTTATGAAACAGGCTTTGGGTGCCTAGATCCAAATACTCCCAGCTGGAAGCATCTGGCAGGTAAACTAACAAGAGCAGCCTTTTTTTTTTTTTTTTTTTTTGTACCGGGGATCGAACTCATGACCTCACGCTTGCCAGGCAGGTGCTTAAGCCACTGAGCTAAATCCCCGGCCACAAGAGCAGCCTTAAGGAAGAGAAGGACTGATCTCCTAAGACGGGTGTCTGGGAAGACCCCAGCCCAACCCTGTCACATATGCTACCAAATAACACAACAGCTTGCAACCACGCCATCCCCCCGACCCGAGCCACTATCCTCTCTTTCTCTGTCCACCCTCTTCCGTCTTCCTCCTCTCCGTCCCTGGGAGAACCATGCAGCCTCCTCCCTCTTTCTTATTCCTTCTCTGTTGCCCAGGCTGACAACAATTCCAATACCCGGAATCTATTTTGCTTAGTCTCCTGCTGAAGGAGGGTTAGGGGACTCCAAATGTTACAGGCAACTGAGTTACATAGAAATATTATAGGCAGTCAGAAAGGGCTGGGCCCTTGAAGGAGCCAGTGAAGAACACCAGATACCTTGCAACTGTAGGGGAGACAGACACCTCTGCTGTGGACCAGACCCCAAGAAAACAGGTAAAACAAATGCACCCACATACTTCCTAAAGATAAACTTCAGGAGTTGATATTCTAAATAAATATGGATCACTTTGAGGAAGCCAGGAGTCACTAACCCAACCCCCTACAGAAAGTCACTGCTCTTTATGTATGCCCACTTGCTATGTGACTCTCTTCCCTATTTGTCCCTGATTTAAAAATTTTAACTGAGCAATTAATCTTATTGGTAGACTGTAGCTCTATCCCATTTCATGCCCAGCTTAGACCTGCCTCACTTAGTGGTTTTACTCTATAAAAGTCCCTAGAAAAGACAGTGTTTTTGGCAACCCGATCAGGACCCCTTCTGTCACTCTCTCAGATTGAAGCTTTCTTTCTCTCAATAAATATATTCTGCTCTTAACCTCCATTGTTCCTAAAATTCATTCTTTGATTTTGGAGAACACAAACTCATACCTGTCATCTGGAGGGTTGACAGTTTCTTTCCCCTGTATCACAAATAGGAGGTCTGGGACAGAGTTATAAAACAAGATGACAAGCCAGGTGTGGTGGTGCATGCCTATAATCCCAGCACTCTGGGAGGCTGAGGTAGGAGCCCAGCCCGAGGACTATAAATTCAAGCCCAGCCTGGACAAGTTGGCAAACTAGCAAGAATTTATCTTAAAATGAAAGTGTTAAAAAGGGATAGAGACCGGGGGTTTAGCTCAGCAGTGTAAGTGCCTGCTTGGCAAACACGAGGTCGTGAGTTCAATCCCCGGCACCAAAAAAACAAAAAGGGATAGAGACAGAGCTCAGCATAAAGGAGAGTTTTATTCTGGCTCGTGGTTACAGTCCTCCTTAAGACAGTTCCAGGGCAGAACAGCCAGGCAGAAGGACCTGGTGGGGGAGAGGTGCTCACATCTTAAGGACTGGAAACAGAGAAGGGAGGAGCCCAGGACAGGAATATACTCTTCGGGTCACAGCCCTAGTGAAGCCCCTAGCCAGGCCCCACCTCTGAACTCTCACCTTCCAAAAGCCCCTCCTCTGAGCACCCTAACTCCAGGCCTGAGCCATCTATAGGGCATCAGCAGTTCTCAGCTTTCAAAGGAAGACTCAGCTGCCCCAAGGCTAAGACAGATGTATCCAGTCTTCCCTATGGGTCAATCTTGTTTGTTTTCTTTTGTTCCTAATACTGGGAATTGAACTCAAGGGTGTTCTGCCTCTGAGCTACCTCTCCGTCCCTTTTGATTTTTTATTTTAAGACAGAATATCACCAAATTGCCCAGCCGGGCCTCCAACTTACAATCCTCCTGCCTCAGCCTCCAGAGTAGCTGGGTTTATGGGACACTCTGAACCTGCCAGCCCTCATCAGTTCCTCTCCACCACTGGAAGTGGGTTTCGCCCTCAGGGCCTCCCTCCGCTTATGTATTGGAGCCACTGTTCCTTCTGCTTTGGTGGCTTGGCTCGCAGTTGCTAATGAATACACTCCTGCATTTGTTTTCAGCCGGACTTTTAGCTCAATCACGTGTTTGGCACCACTCCGGTCCAGTTTCCCACGATGAGCTCATCACAAAAACTTTCTCAAGCAGTGATGGCGAACCTTTTAGAGCTTTCAGTGATACAAACAGCCGGCCCCAGGAGTGCCATAGGTTCGCCGCCACTGTCCTCACAACCAGTCTCTCAGTGGAGACCTGGCACTCCATAGACAAGCAGTGGGCCTCGGGCTTCCTTCTCCCCTCACCCTGGAAATGGCCCTGTCCATCCTGCACCATGGTGAGCACTGCTGTCACAATGTGGTCCCTCTCCTCCGCCCTCCACATCCACCCCCTCCACACACACCAGGGCTCAGCTCCCAGAGCTGCCTAGGACCAGCCCAGGAGCTGAGGGAAGCCGTTAACTGTGTCGGGCCCCTGTTTCCTTTTTCTCCCAACAAGTATTATCCTCTGGCCCCCAGGTTCCTCAGCAGCCTGTCCAAACCCCTCCCACGGCCAAGTTCTTCCCATCTAGGTGGACATAGGCAGTTGCTTCCCTGCGCCCCCTCCTGGCAATGGGTGGGGATGCAACTGAAGGAGGCCTTTTCCACCCACCCTGGTCTTGGCTGGTTCCCTTTCCACTCTCCCCTGGAACGTTTACTCTCTTCCTTGAAACATTCCTGCCTCTGGGGCAGGCTTGCTTTTCCTCTCGCCACACCGTCTGCCCCTGCTAGCTTCCTGTACTGGGTCCTTCTCTTCTCCCAACACCTCAGTGTGGGGGAACCGCAGGACTTAACGCTCAATGCATCTCTTCCCGAACCATTGGTCATTTTATTCAGTCTGACGAGTTTAAATACCTTCTAGGTGCCAACACCTCTGCAGTCAAACCTCTGTCTTGAACTATGTCGTTGAATTTGGTGCACCCAACCCCTTAATCAACATCTCCATTTAACTCCAAACTTCCATCCCAGCCAGGTATGGTGTACTCTGGGAAGCTGAGGCAGGAGAATTGCAAATTCAACCTTGGCCCTGGGTGACTTAGCAAGACTTTGTTTCAAAATAAGAAAAAAATTTAAATAAATCAAAAAGGGCTGGAGGTACACTTCAGTGAAAAAGAAGAATTTGGGTTCAATCCTCAGTACCTGGAAAAACAACACTTCTAACTCCATCCCTTCCAATGAAACCAAACAAGCCATGCTGTGTGTGATGGAACACATCTGTGATTCCCGCACTTTGGAGGCTGAGACAGGAGGTTCACTGTGAATTTGAGGCCAGTCTGAACTATATATCAAGACCCTGTCTGAAACTAAACAAAAACACAAGCCATTTGTCCCACAGCCGTCCCCGTTTGAGTGATGACAACTCCATTCATCCAGCCCAAAATTTTGCAACTATCCTTGTTTTTTCTCTTTTTTCCAAAACCCACATCAACCATCCTATCGGCTCTATCTTCATATTAATCCAGAACCACAGTGATTATTCACAGCTTCCATTGCAACCACATCAGTGCAGGACATCCCAGATCGTGCTGTGGCCTCCTAACGGACATCTATCTTTCTGCTTTTGCATTCTAGTCTGCTTTCCGCACAACAGCTACCATGATCATTTTAAACACGGGCAAACCCAGCCCCTCCTCTGCTCAGAATTCTCCAGGGTGAAAGCTGAGCCCTTGCACAGATCTTTAAGGCCTTGTATGGCCTGACCCTGTCCTGGTCTCAATCTCGTCTCCTGCCACTCTACCCTTGCTTCCTCTGCTCAGGGCTCCCTCATTTCTTAAATATGCCAGACATGCTTGCAGCAGGGCCTTTGTACTTGCTATTCCTCTGATTGAGAAATTCTTCCCAGATGTGCCTATACAGTGTCTCGTTCCTTACGTTCTCCAGATCTCTGCTCAAATGGGACCGTTCCAGGCAAGTCTTCCCTGATCAATTTATTTAAAGTGATATGGACCACTTTAAAGTGACACAAGACCTCCCTGAGCCCAGCCATGCCAAAGTCCTTAGTTCTGTTTTTCATTTGTTTATTTGTTTGTTTTGCTTTTATTGTGTGTGTATGCTGAGGGTTGAACCCAGGGCCTCACACACGCTAAGCACATGCCCTACCACTGAGCTATACCTGAAACCCTTGTTTATTTTCCTTTTCCATTTATTTACCCTCTGACAGAATTCCATAGAACTTGCTTATGCGTTTGCATTATGTCTCCCTCCAAAGCATTTAAGTTCCATTAGAGTCACAATTTTGTTTTGTTTCCTGCTTTGTTCAAATGTTTTTTTGAATGAATGGGTAGGAGAATGGATGAATGGGAGGACCAGTAGCTGAGGAGCACACAGATGAGAAAAGACACTGTGATGTTATTTTTCAGTAGATATTTTCAGAACAGTTTCAGGTTCACAGCAAGACTGAGCAGAAGGTACTGAGATTCCCCATAGTCCTCCTGTCCCTACTCAGGTGCAGCCTGTAGTCACACACCCCTGCTCTACTGTTGTTGATAGTGACTGCAGGCTGCATTATCAACAACAGTAGAGCAGGGGTGTGTTTGTCACGATCCCCAAACTCACAGGGACACATCATTTTCATAGCTGACATTAGGGCTTGTATTTTGGTGTTGTGCATTCTATGGGTTTTGTTTGTTTGTTTGGTTGGTTGGTTTTTTTTTTTTTTTGGTACCGTGGATCAAACTCATGACCTTGTGCTTGCAAGGCAGGCACTTAAGCCACTGAGCTAAATCCCCAGCCCATTCTATGGGTTTTGATGATTCTAAAACAGCATGTACCCTCTATTGTGGTATGGAATAGTTTAACTTTCCTAAAAATCCTGTTTATCTCCCCCTTCTCATTCAGTCCTGGCAACCACTGATCTTTTCATCATCTCTATAGTTCTACTTCTTCCAGAATGCGATACAGTTGGAATCAAACACTATGTAGCCTTTTCAGACTAACTTATCTCACTTAGTAATATACACTCAAGATTTCTCCCTGTCTTTTCATGGCTTGATGACTCATGCTTCTTCAGTGCTGAATAATATCTCACCATCTGGATGTTCATCACAGTATATTTACTCATTCGTCTACTGAAGGACACCTTGATTGCTTCCAAGTTTTTGCACTTGAAAATAAAGCTGCTATAAATATCCACATGCAGGTTTTTACATAGACAGAAGTTTTCAGTTCCCTTGGCTAAATATCAAGGAGTGTAATTTCCAAATCATATGATAAGACTATGTTTAACTGTGTAAGAAACTGACAAACTGTCTTCCAAAGTGGCTGCACCATTTTGCTCTCCCAGCAACAATGAATGACAGTTCTTGCTGTCCTACATCCTTGTCACCATTTGATGTTGTCAGTATTCTGGATTTGGGGCATTCTAACAGGTGTGTCCTGTTATCTTGTTTGCATTTGCAGGACAAATTTTCATTATCTTATTTGCCCTATGTTTTCCTTAGTTAGGTGATTGTTAAGGTCTTTGGCCCATTTTTAAATTGGTTTATTTGTTTTTTTATTGCTGAGCTTTGAGAATTCTTTGCATATTTTGGGTTGTAAGTTCAAGGAAAACCTGGCTGTCTAACAAGAAAAAAAACTGTGCTACCTGCAATGATTTGGAAGGTGGACCTCACTTTTAACCCTATGGGGAAAGAATATAGCAGCAAGCATTAGTGTGTGCTGACCTCATTTGAGATAAGCACAGAAAGTAATTGGCATGTTTTCCAGCAGGAATAGAAGGAAATCAAGAGAGACCAGAAAATTGGGGTCTTGCACAGCTAGAAATGAGACCTGCTTCTAAACTGTATAAAATAAGAGGAAAAATGAGAAGAACTTTGATGGACATAGACCAATTAATACTTCAGCCTTTTTGCAAGGTTCAAGGCCAGTTTATGACTTTTTCATCCACTGATAAAAACCTCTGAAAGGATGGAGGCATCTCAGCAGGCATCCAACTTAGAGTGTGATATTCAGTAATGCCTTTTAATCTACAAAATGGTTCTGAGGAAAGAGGCAAAATGTGAAGCTCTCCCACCAAAGCCAGACAAGTGCAATACCTTCCATGCAACTCGATGAAGAGGAAATGGTGGGATTGGGACAAGAAGGCAAGAAATACAGCAAGTTTGAGAAGTGCACCTAGAAAAAACACCATAGGTGATCTCAGTAGATAGTGCTGACTGGAATCAAATAAATAAGGCTACTAAGTTTTAAAAAGTGAAGTATTGCTAAAGAAAGTATGTTAAATAGTATACATGTAAAATAGTAAAAATCAGTGACCCTTTGAGTCTTAAAATAAATAGGCCTTAGTTATGGTGGGCAACAAAAAGGCTAATGCCTTTTCCAGACAGTGAAGAAGAAAGAACTTTCCAGAAGGTAGAGCCAGGGTCTTATGCTTAAAACACAATGTTATCTGAAAAAAGGACCAAGACATTGGTATATATATATATATATATATATATATATATATATATATATATTTTGTACCGGGGATCGAACTCACAACCTCGTGCTTGCCAGGCAGGCGCTTAAGCCACTGAGCTAAATCCCCGGCAATTGGTATATTAAAAATACAAACACACACAAAAGCAAAATGCATATCCCAGGAGGAGTAATAGGATTAAGACTGAATATGTTAATGGAAAACTGGCTCCTAACGCTCATCAAAGAAAGTATCAAAGACTCCTTTTAACAAGTGCTTTGGTAATAGGTACAAGGACCACTGCAACGGGATCTTGCAGTAGGAGAGAGAGATTGGACCCAATCCAAATGCCAACATGGAGAAGTGGGATTTTACAACTCCAGAGTGGGGTGGGAGTAGATGGATCCAGGAATGGAGAATTACTAAGAGGAAACTTGCCAGGTGGCAGAGGGATTCTTGCTAGACTGGCTTAACAGAATTCTTACTGAAGGCAGCCCAGGAGAGTCAGATATCAAAAGTGGGAGATTTTCACTGACCTGACCTTGCAGGACTCTTGCTCAAACTGGATTCTGACAAGACAGTGAGTGAAGTCAGGCTGAGCCGGCTACTCAGAGCCCAGTAGGTGATCAAGCTCCCCCCGGAGCTCTTGAGGTAAAAAGGTGGCATATGGGGGTGAACTGGATGAGATCACTGTGAAAAGATGGCTACAGATCTGACCAATAGCCAACCATAAACTTTGTTATCCCTTGATTCTAACGCATTTCTCTAATAAAATCTCCTCCCAAAGTGGGAACATCACATTTTGAAGGACATTTTGGACCATGTGCAAATTCACACTTGCTCAGGAACTTTAGTTACTCTACCCTGTTTGCAGACCCCTGCACCTTTTGAAAATAATTCCATTATTATGGAATGTATCAATGTATCAATGCCCTTTCTCTGGGGACCAACAGAAGTATGATATCCTTTCTAAGGGGCTTCTCTGTGTCTGTAAGACCAGGTACTCTGTCTGTACAGTAGCCCAGTTTTCTGTTTCCAGGAAAGCCAACTTGCTTTGTATTCTGCAAAGAACTTTCCAATGAAAGCTTGTGCCCGTAGATTCACAGTGTGCATCACTTTTAATTTCCGTTCGCACAGGAGCAATGGCCTAGGCTGGCCAATAACAGCACGAGAGGTCCCCAAAAGCAAAGCTCAATTAATGAAGATGGCACTCGATTTTTGGAGAAAGCACAGTAGAGAAATTTCACATTCATTGTTTTTTTTTCCTAACCCTAACCCTAACCCTCTAATCTTAACCCCATAACCCTAACCCCCTAACCCTAACCCTAACGCTAAGAGATTTCACATTCTAATAGACACAGCAGATATTTGAAAAGTAAGTTAGGGAAGTTTTACTTTTGTTTTCTGTTTTCTCTGTTTCTTTCCACAAAGAGATTCAAAGAGAAGCAGAAGTAGACATGGGGAAATGGCTGGGCAGGATGGTACACGCCTGTAGTTCCAGCATTCAGAAGGCTGAGGCAGGAGGATCATCACAAGTTTGAGGACAGCCTGAACTACACAGTAAGACTCTGTCTCAAAAAAAAAAAAAAAAAAAAACCACAAAAAAACCGTAGGGGCACTAATTAAAGGTGTTCCCTGGAGACCAGCTGAACCAGATACCCTATCTACTCCGCCTCCATAGAGCGAATAATACAATGTCGTACCACACAATGAAGCACTGCCTAACCAGACTGAGAATCAGCCTGAGAAGGAGTCCTCATTAGATCTTGAGACCACTGAATGGATTAGACCCAAGACAATTCTGCAAATATAAGTGGAGGGAAGGAAGGAAGGGAAAAAGAAAGGCAGCCCTACCCATGACTGAAATACTTGTCCCTAGAGGCCTCCCTCACTCGTTGTTTTTAGCAACTGTGAGAACTTATTTGACCGTTCCTAGCCTTCCTACAGTGATAGCCTTTCATCAATCTTGCAATCAAGGAAAACGGTCTGCTGCAAAACTTTAGCTTCTACTGTCAGAATGAATGTAGCTATCTATCATCCTGGTCTTGTATTTATAAAATATAAATGGACAATTAGGAATCAGCAGTGATTTTAGGGAGACCAACAGCATGGAAGTGAAGAACCAAGATGAGCGAATAAAATATTCAACCCTAGAGGACATAGAGCTAATTCAGGAAATAATAACTTTGTTTTCTTTTTTGGTACTGAGGATCAACCCAAGGCCTTACAGATGCTAGGCAAGTGGTCTACCACTGAGCCATTCCTTATTAGGTTTCTGTGGCTGTGACAAAGTACTTGAGAAAAACAATTTTGAAAGATTTATTTTGGCTCAGAGGTTTCAGGCTACAGGCAGCTGGCTTCATCGCTTGTAGGTCTGTGGTGAGCAGGAAATCATGGTGACAGCAGCTTGCAGCAGATGGGGCTCACTTCATGGAGTCTAGGAAGGAGTGGGAGAGAGAGACAAAGACAGAGACAGAGACAGAGAGGAAGGATGGACCAGGGATGAAATGCAGTGCCCAAGGCCACACCCTATCAGCCACTCCCTTCCATTGGGCCCCAGCTCCTATGTTTCTGCCAGTCTGTTTTGGTCACCTTTCTGTTGTTGGGACAAAATATCAGACACACACAACTTAAAGGGGAAAGAATTTGTTTGGCTCAGAGTTTCAGACGGTTCAGTCAGTGGTTGCATGGTTCCAGAGCAGAAACAACGTGCTGGGAGAGTATGGTAGAGGAAAGCTGCGTACCTCATGCTGAGGTAAACCAAGAAGGGAGGGCAGGAAGAGCCATGGAGAAGAAATCTCCTTCAAGGATCTGGCCCTTGTGACTCAGGCCCCACCTCCCAAGAGTCCGTTCAGATAGGAAATCATCAGTGGACTGACATTAGCCCCATGATCTAGTCACCCTAAAAAGCCTCAGCTCTCAGCAAGCCCTCAATATATTACCCTTTGGAGGACAATTCCTACTTAAATCATAACATATCCCAATAATGCCATCAGATTTTGAGTCCATAGTTAGATTAATACACCGATGAATTTAGAGCACTCGTGATTCAGTTGCCTTCTGCAAACTCTACCTCCAGATATATGGGCTTTTGGGGTACATTTCAGATCCAAACCATAACAGTGGCTAGCAGGTGGGCTAACATTGTATCTTAACAATGAGTTTGTAGAGAAATAACAAGATGAAAGAAATTGTTTTAGGTCTACAAGGGCAGTAAAGCATGGGAGGGGAAATATGAGTCTTGGGGAAATGAACGGAGTAAGGGTTATTGGTGTTGGCTCTGCCTTCTTTATGGCCATAAAGCTTCCTGGGAGAAGGAATTTATGATTGTCCTCATTTTTACAAATTCCTGCTTTTCAGCAGATGAAGAAAGTTCTGGGAAGGCGGCTTTCTATGTCTGTTGAATCATAATGCCGTCCATGTAAGAGAATTGCATGCCAAAGTGGTGTAGTTTGATCGCCTATAAGAAAAAATAATAATAGGTTTTAAAAAGTTACCCCCAATACACACACACACACACACACACACACACACACACACACTATCTCTCCTGTACCTTCCCTTCCCTTCCCTTCTGTAGCAATCCTCAGGCCCATAGGGTTTTATAAGCCAGAGTTTCACATTTTCAAGGAAAATATAATTCCCACAATATTTATAAAAATGATATCCAAACTTGACAGCACATCAGAATTACCTAGGTATTTTTTAGGGGTGTTTTGAGGATTGATTCTAGGGTTTTGCATATACTAAGTACATGCTCTACCACTGAGCTATACACCCATGGCCCTGGGTACATTTTTGAAAATGTATATAAATTTTCTGGCTTCCCAAAACCAATAAACCACAGTCTCCAAAATTTGGCTACTGTCTATGCAAACATAATGAAAAGACTGTGATACAAATATATTTTTAAAAATACTGGCCCCAGAAGAATGAAGAATGCAGAGAACAGAAAACCTTTACAGATTGCTATTTCCAGAGATGTTTTTAAACGATAACATAACCCCAAAACAAGTACAGACTGCTAAGAAGAAAGAACAGTCATGAAATAAGAAATTTTTCTTAGAATTTTAACAGTGATTGCCATAGTTAGAAATACAATAAAAGAATGGTCAGATAAAGGAAATCTCTTAGAATACAGAATAAAAAGCAAAAGAGATAGGAATTGTGAGAGAAGATAAGAGACAGAGAGCCAATCAGAAGGTCATTCGGAAAGATAAACATGGAAATATGGAAGAGCACTGCTCACTCTAAGGAGTTAAGAGACAGTAGTTTTCAATTTTAAAAGTCCAACAAATACAAAGACCTTGTCAGAGGCTGACACAGGAGGTTTGCACATTTGAACCCAATCTAAGTAATTCAGTGACTTAGTAAGATCCTGTCTTAAAAACAGAGGAGTAGGGGTAGAGGTGAGCAGGGGATGTAGCTTCTCAGGAAGGCACTGGGTTCAATCTCCAGTACTGGGGGGAGAAAAGTAATGTGAAAAAACCCCTCATTATTCAAATTGGGAAGAGGAAAGGAAAAATTGGAAAGCGATGTGACCTAAATCTTCATTCTTTATAGTAGAAAGTTGATAAATTTAAAAAATAGCAGGTCAAGAATATTATTTAGACTTATAGAAGTAAGTGGGGTTTTTGTTTGCTTGATTTTTTTTTTTTTTTTTACTTTTTTGAGGCAGAGTTTCACTATATGGTTCAGGCTGTCCTTGAACTCACTTTGTAGCCCACAGTGGCCTTGAATTTGCAGTGATCTTCCTGCCTCAGCCTGCTGAGTGCTGGGATTATAGCCATGTGCCACCACACCCAGTTTAGAAGTAAGTGTTGGAAGGAAGCAAAGGAGAGAGTTAAAAATAGCGGGTCTTTGGATTGCTTTCTATGAAAGATTAAGTGCTTTAACAATTGTGAGCATGTCATAAACAACTAGAAAACCAGGCAACTAGAAAACAAGGCAAAACAGATGAAGCACTAGAGAACCACATTCCCTGAGAGAAGGCAAAGAAACTTGGGGCATCCTACCACTGCCCCAGTTTGTTCTGATGAGAGGCACTTCTTCTCAATGAGTTCCAGAAGACAGCATCGCAGTCAGGGCAGATACCTGGCACGATTTCACTGCTTTTCAGTTTGTTGAGACTTGTTTTACAGCCGGCATCACAGTCTGCCTTAGTGGTTGCTATACACAACTGGAAAGCATGCATAGTCCGCTATTAGTGAGTAGAGAATGCCGTTAGGGCCCGTTGACAGTGTTGAACAGATCTCTCACCTTACAGATTTTCTGTCTACTTCTGTCAGTCACTGAAAGGGAAGTGTTAAAATATCTACCTACATTTGCAGACTTGTCTATTTTTGCCTTTTGGTGTCCTCTTTGTGTATGATGACTGTTATCATGTACAGTGCATACTTTTTGGATTGCTATGCACACCTGGTGAGTCGAATTCACTGTCATTGTGTAATATCTCCATTACTCCTTGACAATATTCTTCTTCTGAAATATATTTTGATATTGATATAACCATCCTAGCTTTCCTTTTATTCCTGTCTGCACAGGATGCTTTTCTTGGTTCTTTTACTTTAAGTCTATTTGTGACTTCATGTTTGAAATGAATTTCTCATAGATATCGTATTGGGTTTTTAATTTGTTTGTTTGTTTTGTGTTGTGTTGTTTCGGTACCAGGAATCGAATGCAGAACCTCACACTTGCCAGGCAGGCACTGCACCACTGAGCCATATCCCTGGCCCATATTGTTGAGTCTTATTTTTCTTGTTCTTGTTCTTCTTGATCTTCTTGTTCTTCTTGATCTTCCTCTTCTTCTTCTTCTTCTTCTTCTTCTTCTTCTTCTTCTTCTTCTTCTTCTTCTTCTTCTTCTTCTTCATCTTCTTCTTCTTCCTCCTCTTCTTCCTCTTCTTCTTCTTCCTCCTCTTCTTCCTCTTCTTCTTCTTCCTCCTCCTCCTCTTCTTCTTCTTTTTTGGTACATTTTTAGAAATACCTAATGATAACATTCATCATAGGGAATTTGGACCAGTATGATTTATCTTCACTCTTTTTTTTTTTCCTAATTCTTTCCTCTCCCCTCTCTTTATTTACAATAGCTTTATTTCCAATTTTTCTTTCTATTCTTTGTTTCTTGTTGTCCCTCCTCTCTTTACACTCTCCCTTCCTTGTTCCCCTTCTCATTTGAACATCTTTTCCCATTTCCCAATATTTAGGGGCCTGGTAAGCTCAAGGTCATGAGTTCAATCCACGATATCAAACCCCCCTCCAAAAAAAAAAATCAAAACCAACCCTCCCAAACCCAATATTTATTATACCTCTTGGTCCTTATTTACACTTTCAGTTTCTCATAGCAAAGAAACAATGCAGGACTTAAATATGTATGTCTGATTTATTTTACTCAAAATAGGATCTCAAGGTGCATCCCTTTAGCTAAAATTGTCTCAAGCTAATCTTTCTTTGTGGCAGAGTAGTACTCTGCTGTATTTAATTTAATTTAATTTAATTAATTAAAAGTTTTTTTGGGTGGTACCAGGGATCGAACTCATGGTTGCACACTTGCAAGGCAGGCGCCTATGCCGCTGAGCTAAATCCCCAGCCCCATACTGCTGTATTTAAAAAAACAAACAAACACATCTTTACCCACTTATTAGTTGATGGGCAATTGAGCTGTTCCCAAGATTTAACTATTATAAACTGTGCTACTGCATACATAAGTGTGCACATATTGCCGGAGTATGATACTTTTAATTTTTTGGGGAGAATACCAAGAAGAGAAATAGCTGGGTCAAATGGAACCTTTTGTTTTGGCTTTTTGAGGAATCTCCACACTGATTTTCACAGTGGTTGCACACTCTACACTCCCAACAGTGGAGAAGGGTTCATTTTTCCCCACAGCCCAACCAGCATTTGTTATTGTTTGATTTCCTGGTAATACCCATTGTCTCTGGAATGAGATGCAATCTCAGTGTTGCATCTCTCAAATTAAGATACAGCTCAGCAGCACAGTGCCTGCCTGGCAAGTGCAAAGTCCTAAGTTTGATCTCCAGTATCAAACAAAAAAAAACAAAACAAAACAAAAAATAAATACTTCTTCATCTGAAAAATGTCTACTCAATTCAGATGGCCATTTGTGGATTGGGTCTTTAAATTTGAGGCCTAATTTTCTTTTTCTTTTTGTTCTTCATATAGTCTAGATATTAGTCCTCTGTCTAAGTTATGAAAGATTTTTCCCACACTGTGGATTGTCTCTTCACTCTGTTGGTGTGGGGTTTTTTTGTTGTTGTTTTGTTTTTTTGCTATGCAAAAGTTTTTTTTTATTTTTTTCTTTATTTTATTGGTACATTTTAGATACACATAGTGATAATATTCACCATAGAGAATTTGTACATGTTATATCTTGCTTCTTTTTTCCATTCACTCCTCCCTATTCAACCCTTCTTCCCTCTTTACAAACGTGCAAAAGCTTTTTAATAAGGTCAGATCCCAGTTGTTGATTCTGCGTGACATATGCAATCAGGGTTGCTGTGCAATCAGGATTTTGTTCATAAAGTCTTTGCCTATGCCAGTGTCTTCAAGAGTTCTGCCTATTCTGTCTTCCAGCAGATTTAGGATTTCTGTTTTAATGTTTAGATCTTCTGTCAATTTTGGTTTTACTTTAGTGCATGGTGAAATATATGACTCTAGTTTTAATCTTTAGCAGGTGGAAAGCCAGTTTTTCTAGCACCATTTATTAGAGAGGCTATCTTTCTTCCAGTGAAGCTGTTGGTTTCTTTGTCAAAGATAAGGTAGCCCTATAAGTTTGGAGTTGTTTCTGTGTCTTCTAATCTGTTCCATTGATCTTCAATCTGTTTTTCTGCCAGTACCATGCTATTTTTACCACAGTAGCTATATAGTATAATTTCAAGTCAGGGATTGTGATGTCCCTGCCTTGCCTTACTTACCAGAATTGCTTTTGCTATTTTAGGTTTCTTTTGTGTCCAAATGAATTTTAGTATTGTTTTCTCTAATTCTGTGAGATATGCTATTGGTTTTTCTGGTCAGAGTTGCAGTATTTGTATAGTGGTTTCAGAAGTATGGCCATTTTCATTATATTGGTTCTTCCTACTGAAGAACAAGGAATATCTTTCTACATTCTCACAGCCTTTTCAATCTCCTTTTTCAGAGTACTGTAGTTCTCAATGTAAAGGTCTTTTATTTCCTTCGTTAAATTGATTCCCAGTATTTAATTTTTTTGGATGCTATTGTGAAAGGTGTTGTTTCCCATTTTTCTCTCTCAGTGAGTTTGTTATTTGTGTACAGGAAGGCTATCAATTTTTAAGAGCTGACTTTGTATCCAACTATGCTACTGAATTTGTTTATTAAATCTGGAAGTCTTGCGCTCGCTTTGGCAGCACATACACTAAATCTGGAAGTCTTTTGGTGGAGTTGTTGGGGTCTTTTACATAGAGTATGATGTCACCTACAAAGAATGATAATTTAATTTTTTCCTTTCCTATCCTTATTCCTTTTCTTTCTTTCTTTTGTCTAATTGCTCTGGCTAATGTTTCCAGAACTATATTGATTAAGAGTAGTGATAGTAGCCATCTTTGTCTTGTTCCTGATTTTAGAGTCAAAGCTTTCAGTTTTTGTTCGTTTAGTATGATGTTGATTATTGGTTTGTCATAGGTGGATTTTTATCAGATTGAGATAAAGACTATTCCAATTTTCAGTGGAGTTTTGTTATGGCTTGTGTCTGTATGTCACCACAAAGCCTTATGTAGTCATAGGTGGGGCTTTTTTAGAGGTGGTTGGATCTAGTGTGTGACACTGGTATTGAATTATGGTGCAATGCTCAGCTCAGGGGCACTAGGATTAAGGGTGTGAGTACTATTTGCCCTAAGTAGCCTGGATAAAATGTGAAACAGCTGTGGTCATCCCTTTGTTGGCTTTGCTACCTTTTGCCTACCATGAACTGTGTTCTGCAACACCTCTCTGCCACCACCCTGCCTTGGAGCCAACCAATTATGGACTGAAACCTCTACATACTGTGAGCTGAGTAAACCTTTCCTCCTTTAACTTTCAGTGTCAGGTATTTTGTCTCAGCAATGATAAAAGAGATTGGCCTGCAGTTCTCTTTTTTGGTTGGATCCTTCACTGGTTTCAGTATCGAGGTAATGCTTGCTTCCAGGAATGAATTTGGGAGTATTACTTCCCTTTCATTTAAGAGTTTGAGGAGTGGCAGCATTAAGTCTTGTGTTACCAAATCTTGGAGAGTCCGTTTCTCTGCTATTCACCACTCCACTACCTTTTTTTTGGCTTGTGACACAGTCATGCTACAGTTCCAGCTGGTATTAAACTCACTATGTGGACCAGGCTGGCTTTGAATATGCAGCAGTCCTCCTGCTCAGCCTCCTGAGTGCTGAGGTTATAGATATGTGCCAGCATGCCTGGCTGTTGAGTCTCTATTAAAAATTCAATTTGGTCATCTCTGCCTATTAATTGGACTGTATAAATATGTCAAAACTTATCCAAGTATATCCTTTAAATATATCATTTTTGCATGTCAATTACATCATAGTGAACCTGTTTGCAATTTTTCTTTCCTTCTTGGTACCAGGGATCAAACTCACAACCTTGCACTTGCCAGGCAGGTGCTTACACTGAGCTAAATCCCTAGTCCCCTATTTGCAATATTTACTGATACTGTATGCTACTTACTGTGTTAGAGACTGAGAAATTCAATAGTAAATGTGCCCTTGAGGAGGTCACCAAAGAGAGGACCTCAAATCACCTCTCATACATTGCTTTATACCACCAGGGAGAAAGAGACTGATTCCCTGTCCTAATACTTAATCTAACATTTTCCCAGGGTTCTTGGGTAGCCTAGCTTGCGTCTGATGAGCACCTGAAATCAAAATGAGGAATGGAGTGGTTTAGAGCCACACTGTAGATCAGAGCTTTTCTTTGGAGAAAAGGAGAATTTGCAGGAGGCACCTCGGCAGCAGCATTTATCAATTTGTTAAGTATCTGATATGAGTTTCCCAGCCGCAGGAAGATCATCGAACGAGACAGCATCTGGGGCATTTGGACAATAGTCAGACAGTGACTAATTCTCTCCACTAAAACCAGCACCCAGAACCAGAACCTCCTTAAAATGCCATGCGGCCTGGCGTAGTGGCATATACCTGTAATCCCAGCAGTTTGGGAGGCTGAGACAGGAGGATCACAAGTTGCAGCCAAACCTGGGCAACTTAGCAGTTTAGCAAGACTGTCTCTCGAACTAAAAATTAAAGGCTGAGATGTTAGCTCAAGGGGGGCCTTGGGTTCAAGTACTGCAAAAAATAGATACTCAAAAACAAAATCCACCATATGGATCAATTTGACTGACTCTGGTATAATTATTTCTCTATGCACCTTCAAGGATGAAAGGTGCCTCACTGTACTTGTTTCTGGTAGGGGTAACACTTGGGGCAGGTTCAATCAAATTGATCTGCCTTGCCTGGAATGCAGACATCAGAGTACATATATCTGTCTGGTATTTTTGCCCCAGCTCCCCAATGATTCTAATTAATGTATAGCCACAGGGTGTTATTTCATTACTGAACAGTCAGAACCTCCTTTTACGTGCTTCTCCCCTTGGGTTGGGCGTGTTTTCTGGTAAACAGTTGTGGCAGAGAGACTCGAGCAGCCTTAAGCCTTGCCTGCGGTCTACAGAGAGCAGCTGTGCGGCTCGGCTTCTCTGTGATGCCCTAAATTTTCCACGGGTAGTGGGAGATTTGTGGTTTTCATGTACTACCAGTGTCTCAGACTAGATGGGTCTGCCAAATTTAGGGGCCAAGTGTTAGCATGCTTGTTATCACAAGAGCAATCCCTGTTCTCTAACACCACCTTTATAAGGGGGCCGTCTGGATCTCCGGCCTCAGCCTCCCAAGTGTTGGGATTAGAGGTATGTGCCACCAAGCACGGCTGCAGCAGTTTCCAGTGGTGTAGAGAGGAGGGAGCACTGAAGGCTGGTCCCATGGCAATCACTGGAGTCTCCTTAAGTTGAGTGAGAATTGGTTCTCCTTCACCACCACCACACTGATACCTCTTCTTTTTGCTTCGTTCTGTTTCCACGTGATACAGCAGGCAGTACCCCAGGGCTTCAGGGGAGGGTTCCTGCTCCTTTATGTTCTAACCCAAGAGATCCATCTCTTCATTCCTTGCTGCACCGCTGAGCCTGGAGGAAGGAGCTAACCAAAATGTCATTAATAGAAAAAAATATGAGGCTGAAGAATGGCATGTGGTCAGGCTGACAGGTAGCGCAGCTTAACTATTTGTTCAGCTTTGATATTTCCCTCCACTGATAATGAAGTGTTCTGGACTGGATGTCATTATCAGAAACTACACATTTCCTCTTAGGTGACTGAAATCTCAAGTCCTTAACCTCACCCTCTCCCCTTCCCCTTGCTCCCTGACCCTGGACTCTTCTGAAGACCAGCTGCAGAGCCTTTCCTGACCACTCCTTCCACTCTGGACTCACTGAGGCTTACCTGTAACATATTCTTTCACGGCTGCTCTGTCCCCTTTCTTCATAGACCAAAGTTACAATTAAGTGAGGAGCTGCATCATTTTTGTTCAGTGTCTGTGCACTACAAGGTGTTCACTTGTAGAGTGGCCAGAGTGGGCACTGGACATCTGTAGAATGAATAAATGCTGAATAGAGACAGCTTCCCAGAATAGGACGGGAGCTGGGCTGTGAGGCATTGACGCAATCCCATCATCAGAGTGTTAGAGTAGGAAAAGCCTGAACTGAGAGTCACGATTCTTCTTTTTTTTTTTTTTGAGATGGGGGTCTCATGTAGTGCAGGCTGACCTTGAACTCACTTATGTACCCCGGCTGGCCTCAAACTCAAGGCAATCCTCCTGCCTCAGCCTCCTGAGTGCTGGATTACAAGCATGTAGCACCATGCCAGGCAGGATTCACGTTAGACACCGAGTCATCATTCCCTCTTCACAGAGGTCTAGAGGAGCCAGATGCAAGTCACATAACCACGCAAAGGAATGTGAACTCCCAGTGTGGTAAGACCTATGAAGAAGAGTTACACGGAGTGATGCAGTAGTGACGGCTGAGTAACAGAGACAAAAAAGGTTTCTCTGGCCAGGAGATGATTCAGTTTTTTTTTATTTGAGACAATATTTCACTATGCATTTCAGTCTGGCCTTGAACTCATTTTGTAGCCCAGGCTGGCCTCAAATTTGCAGTGATCCTCCTACCTTGGCCTCCCAAGTGCTGGGATTACAGATGTGTGCTATCACACCCAGCTTCATTTTTAAATTGAAGTATGATTTCAGTGAGTTTTGACAAATGTGCACACTAGCATAACCATCACCCTTGTCAAGAATTAGACTGATCACTCTAGAACATTCTCTTACTAAGGTCTCTTCTAATCTCCTTCCCACCTCCAGGAAACCACTGAGATGGCTCTCTCTGCCAACAGAGATTAGTTTTGCCTCCTCCAGAACTTTGTATAAATAGAATTATATACTATATACACTTTTCTCACTTTTTTCATGATGGATTATTCTCCTGAGATTTGTCTGTTGCTGAAAGTTCCAGTAGTTAATTTTTTTGTTCTATTCCTTTATATAAATATTCCAGTTTGTTTATCTATTCACCTTTGATGAATACCATATTCAGATTGCTTCTTGTTTTGGTTCTTATGAGTACAACTGTTATGAACAGTGTTGTATAAATCATTTTGTGGACATGTGTTTTCATTTCTTTTGGGTTCTGGGGATAACAGATGTAGAATTGCTGGTCATAGATAAGACACATATGTATGCTAAACTGCCAAACCCTTTCCCAAGGTAGAGCTGTCACTTTGCAATGCATGCTAACTGTGTATGAGAGTTCCAGTTGCTCCACATCCCACCATGTGGTATTATCAGGTTTTAAAAATTATTAAATTCATACATATGAAGTGGTACCTTATTTGGGTGATAATTTTCATAATGGGAATTATTGGAAGCTGACATCACTGAGTGAAGAGGATAGAATCTTGGGCATTCTGGAAAAATACAACAAAATCCACAGAGGCCCCAGCCAATGTAAGAAGCAGCAAAACAATCACAAGGAATCGAAAGGTAATGTGATGTGGAGTGAGGTTGCAGCAGGGGTAGTAACAGCTTTGAACCACTCACTTTCAAGGGATTGTACGAGTAACCAGTGGTGAAAAGTTAACAACAGCAATAAAAGTAAATGTCTTGGCTGTAAAAAAAAAACCCAGGAATTTCATACAACCTTGGAAAAATAATGAGGAAGATTCACAACGACCCAAATTGAATTTGTCATCTCAGCAAAAAGTGCTCAGAAAATTTGACATATAAGGTGGAAATGAGATCTTTCATACACAAGACTATTGTAGTTGCAAATTTATACTTAGTACATTAGAATGAGATTGCTGGGTGAGATTGAGCACTCTTCCAAGGCCTGAAATTGTGAATTTAAAGTGAAGTCATTCTTCTCGTTTATGTTATTTTTCTCTGGTAACAGTCAGCTATCCAGGTGCAAGCCTAAAACCACCTTCCTGTGGTAGTATTCAGCCAGATTGTGGTTTTCCCAGGAAAATACTGGCGGGCAAGGGAATGGATATAATGATGCTTCATGGGCTCTAAACTGGACCAGGAGGGAAATGAAGAATGGACAAAAAGAAGCTGGTGAATTTGTAGATTAGAAGTCTCAGTGAGTTTGAAGACATAGCAGATGAGGTGCTAGCAGAAGGAACAGAAAGGCTAGGTAGAGTTGGGCAAAATTAGAGCTCTTCTAGGGGGCGATTAAAGTGTTCAGGGTTTGACCTTGGAAGGAATGGTTCAATTGAAGAGAAAGTGGTTGGAAATGAGAAAGTAAAAGAACTGAGAGATCAGGGTATGAGCAGGTCATTAACATGCATGTTGAACTCATCCTTGAAGTTCAACAATGATGCTGAGAGTTGGAAGGGGCAGGGGAAAGATTACATTGACTGGGAAGTCAGAAGGATGGATGGTGTGATATAACTGAATGGCAAGAGCTTTCAAGTTGCAGAGATATTTGCAGGAGGAAGAGGAAAACCATTAGGAAATTCAAAGTCAACTCTAGGAAAACCACTAGTGCATCCTTTGGACTGATACTCTTCCAACGGCCAAGTGAATCATACCAAACCTGTAAGCCTTTCAATGGCGACAGCTTTATTACAGATCTCTCCACCAGGGGGCGCTATCAATTTTGGACCGCCAATTTGTAAGCCGTCCTTGGAAGGCAGGAGAGTCTCAACCTGAGCTCTGAGGACCCCTAGGGCTCTTCTGAGGTATTGCCAGGAGCTCAGCCATCCTTGGGCAAAGGTAGACTTGTGAGAATTTTTAAAGCGTATGTAAATCTTAACAATCTACATTTCTAAAAGAAGTTATTGAATTATTGTAAGGTTTTACTCATTCGTGTATTTTCTAAACTAGGGTTTGGTGCTATCTTACGTAAAAGAGTTTCTCACAATTGCGTATTTTTAATAGTTGATTGGTAACATTATAATGAAATTTTTTAGTCCATCACTTTTTATGCGGGGTTGGGGTTAGTTGGATGATGATGCTAGTTGTAGTAGCATCATTATCAACATCAGCGTGTTTACTATGTACCAGACACTGTTCTGACATTGCACATATATTTTCTCCTTCTTTTTTTGGTCTTGTGAGGTTGGAGCTGTCACTAAACCCACTTAACAGGTAAATAGGGTCCAGGCCACTTAACTAGACACTAGGGGTGGTGGCAGGGGTGGTTGGGAAGAACTTGAGTTCCATCTTTTGCTAACTAGGGTAGGCCAGGCTGTGCTTTAAGAAGAAACTGCTCAGTCTCCATAGTTTACTGTGTGGGTGAATGAGAAGGCTCAGTTTATCATGCTAATTGGAGAACCAGGGTTTCATGTTGACACACACTATCACAATTACTGATCATTAAGACCTGTCTATGCCAAAACCCTGTCTATGCCAAAATGAAAGGCCTTTTCTTGAAAATGACATCATTTCTCATAAATCAAACATGTCAATTCTCATTTTAATGGCTGAAGCAAGTTGCAGGCCACTCTAAATCTCAATCATGAATCTAGAAGCAGGTAAACCAGACTGGAGGGCATTAATGAATAACAGAGATGTGGGCAGGTTATGTCCTCTTAGTCTCAATTTCTCTATCCACGATAAAAACCACAGTCATTTCACAAGGAACCCTATTCGCAGAGATCAAATAGGGATGTTTGTTATGGTTATTATGAGGCAGGATGGATGCAATAACCGAAACGTCCATTAGCTGAGTGTCTTGGCCCTACCATGGTCAGCCCTTGTCAGGCTCTTTGCACAGAACTGTCTGCGGAACGGCCTTTGTTCAGAGGGAGACACAGGCCAACTTTTTTGTCCCACACACCTTAGGCTTTGAACATTAAGATTTTCACTTTGACCTATAGCATAACTGTAGTCCTGGCCCTTCCTAGAAACTTGTCTGGAATCACTAGATGTCCAAGTTAGCTTGAGAGACTTTAAGGGACTAATTCCTTTTCCAGCTGTTTTTGAATCAAGTCAGGTTCTGAGTTTCACGCCACAGAACCTCTCTAGGATGTCCGCTGAGGTTCAGGGATGTGCAACAGAAAACTCCCTCGTTGATCAAGAACGCAGCCCGTAGTATAAAACCCTTCAAAAAGGGCATTTTCCCAACTTCAATGCAACCAGCAGTCAACACGGGATAATTCAGCCTCTAGAGGGCTTTAGTGGCTCCTTTCCTGTGCACAGGTCTTTTGACCCTTCCTTAGTCCCCCACAGGACCGGGCTACAAGTTTATCCAGAGTTAGAACGGTATTTTCGCACCGTGTTCCAGTATTCAGTAGGTGTTCCTTGCATTCAAAGGCTTTGAGACTTCTTCACATCAGCGGACACAAGATGATGTCCTGTAGAATGGTGTCTATGGAGATGCAATTAGGCCAGTTGAACTTCAGGGCCTGAGAGCCTGTGAAGCTAAAATAAGGCCAAAATGGGGGTGGGGCGGGGGAGTAGGCAAGGGCAGGAAAGGAGAACACGCTGGCGGGGATGCAGACGTCGAGCCGAGAAGGTACAAGGTAACAGAGGCCACAGCCGGCGGCACAGGAGAGGGCGGCTGGGGCTGATACCGACAGAGACCTATGACCAAAGTCCGGAAAGCAGAAATGGCAGGTTTTGATGGGGGACAATGCCAGGAAGATGTAAAAGCGAGTATGGTGGGTCAGCTTTGCAGCCAAGGCCCCAACCCACGACCGGGAGGAGGAGTGGAAGGCCTATACCAAGTTGCGAGCACCTCCCTTCCCGTGCAGGCGCTTACGCTCCCCAACGGCGCACCCTCCCGCGCGAGAGGGCGGAGTCTCACCGCGCCCGTCACGTGGCCAGAAGCGCCTGTGGCACGTGATCTACCCTGAGCTGGGCCAATCACCGTCTGCAGGGGCGGGGATGCTGAGCCCTAAGGGCGGGAGAATATGGCCTGGCCGCGTGTTCTCGCGATGTTTGCCGCCATCGCCCCTGTGCCGCCCACGGCCCGGAGCGAAGGTCTCGCGAGGCTTGGGCGCTGCGGCGGTTGGAGGAGGACGGAGAAGGACGGAGCCGAGCCGCGGCTGCCTCCCTCGCTGACTCCCTCGCGCGCACGCCCACCCCCTCCCTCCCTCCCCCCCTTCCCCCCGCCCCGACCCATTCGCTGTTCCGTCTTGTGCTAGGGAGGATGTCGGGCTCGTCGCTCCCTAGCGCCCTGGCCCTCTCGCTGGTGCTGGTCTCTGTCTCCCTCCTCCCAGGGCCGGGCGCCGCTCAGAACGGTAAGTGAGGCGCCGGGGGCGGGCGGGGGCCGAGGGCGCGGGCGGCTGAGGGCTGGGGTCTGCGGCGCGGACAGTACCCTGGGCCTGGAGGGGCGCGGGCCGCCGAGGTGGGGGCGCTCGGCGCGACCCGCAATGGCGGGGACTGGAGGTGCTCTGGCGCCGGAGAAAGCCGGCGCAAGGAGTGGAGTAGCGGGGGCGGGCGAGGAGGGGGCGCAGCTCTTCGGGAAGGTGGCAGGGGATCGGCGTCTCTGTGCTAGGCGTCGGAGGGGTGTAGGCCAGTCTAACCGAAGTCGAGGCTCCCAGGAGCTGGCGTCGGCTGGGCTCCTACGAGGGCCCTTAAGAATCAGGGAGAAATACAGGGGAAGGGAGTCCCTGATGGTGAGCTGAGTGCGAGAGCCCCAGGGAGGGGTAGAGGATCGGGGACCTCGGGTCTGGAGGTGGAGGGAAGGTAGGCAGGAAGATGAGGGAGTGGGTTGACTGCAGTAGGGGACCTGGAAATAAGCAGCAGTGTCTTCACTCGGGCTGGGGGAAGAGGCTGGGTTTACCGAACAGGGTGGAGTACTGGGCGTCCGAGGGTAGCGGAGAGCAGAAAGGAGTTTCTAAATAAGGAGAGGAAAATGAGCAGAGGATGGGGAGAAAGGATTGAAACTGAGGTGGGGGAAATACTGGAGAAGTAAGGGTGCTTAGCTATAAAGGTGGGGGTGGGGGAGACGAAAAATAAGGGAAAGGAGTAAAATGCAGGAAACTGGGGGTGTCACGTTGGTTTGCAGTGTGGAGGGTGAGTTTGGGAAACTGCAGTGGTGGGATTGAGGGCAGTTAGTGGCGGGAGAGAAACATAAAGTGGATTTTGAGATGTGCAAGTTTCAAGCCTGAAGAGGTGTTATTTTTGAGAAAGATGAAAGTAGTCTTTGGGATGTGTGCAAGGTACAGTGGAAATGAGGGAATTGAATTTTGAACTGATGAAATGCTTGGAAGTCAGTCGTGGGGGAATCTAAACGAAACAGATTCTGATTGAAGGCAGGTGTTAAGTTCAGCTGCTGATTGTGAACGTGTTTCTGCTCTTGTGGAAACAGCTATTGAGGGTTTAAAAAATTTTTATATGTTAGTGAATTACAAATTATTTTATAATCTGTTTCTTCATTGCTATGCTTAAACAATAACCATTAGTCTTTTTTAAAAAGGAGTGAAATATATGTGATTTTAATTGAAAAAATCGGTGCTAGGGTCAGTAGAATGGAATCTTGTACGGAGAAACTTTTAAATTACAGTAAAAATCTATCATGGTTGAAAAAAACCGATAGTTAAATCTGTTTGTTGTAACAAATTGTACTGTTCAAATCTTATGTATACTTCATGTCCTTGGATTATCACTGCAAGCAAGGGTCAAGAAGAAACATTTTTGTCTCTTACATTGAGTATGGAACTATACTGGTGCTTTTTTTTTTTTTTTTTTTTTTTTTTTTCCTCAAATGTGAAGTCTGGAAAGCAGAGTAGAATTAGTGTAATTTGTCTTACCTGGTTTTTTTTTTTTTAAATCTGCTTTAATATCAGTTAAGCCTAATTCTGATTTCAGCTATTTGATATATGGAAATAGCTTGGCTTCATTTTGCACATTAGGTGGAAGATCCTTGGTTTTTACATGTTAAATCTCAGCTGGCATAGTTTCTTTCCAATGACTTATAATATGGTGAAATTGTAGTTTCTTAGCAACTAAAGCAAGGTTTTTGGATAGGCCTATGAAGTCTCATCTGGCTGCTCCCTATGATATGTGTTCTAAATACAGCAGAGTACAGCCTTTCTCTTGAAATGAGCTTGAATTCAGTCACATGATATAACCAGGAAAGTGAAGCTCAGCCTGTTGTTGACCCAAATGAATGTAAATTGAATTCAAGGAAGAAATGGCTATTTTTTGAGTTTGGGTTTATATAGTTAAGGGTGCCATTTTATTGCTTTTAATAGTATGTCCTATGAAAATATTCACGCTTTCAATTGGTAAGAGCTCTGCAGTAGTCTGACTCCATGTTATAAATGTAAAGTTTTTGTTACAGTGCTTAGAAAGTGATACCATACTCTCTGATGTGGAAATGTTAGAAAAGTTAGATTGATAAAATGATGCTTTAAAAGAAAAGTGTTTTTGGACTTGAGAGTGTGGTCATTTAGATGTTTATTTTTCAGAAAGTCTCCATTGTCATTCCTAAAATGAAGGATTTGGACGAGCCACTGCCTTGTCCTCTTGCACTCTATAATGAGTCTATTGGTAATCCCATTGCTGCAGGGATTCAGGGCTTTTGTTCAGATAGATTTTGTTTCTTATTTAAATATTTATACTGGTAGCACTACAGTTTGAAGTAGAATCATTGTTGGTTTCTGTATGTATTCTCAAAAGTATGGTTTATTTTTATGTTTATTTTTATGGTTGCATACACCTTTAATCCCAGTATTCTGGGAGGCCTAGGTAGGGAGATAAGTCTGGGCAATTTAATGAAACACTGTCTCAGAAAATAGGAGTAGGTATGTAGCTCAATGTAAAGATCCTCAGTTCAGTCCTCAGTACTGGGGTGAAAAAGTGGTTCATTTTAGCTTGGTGTTCTGGTATGCCTATATATAGTTCCAGCTACTTAGGAAGGCTGTCAGAAGGATCACAAGTTCTAGGCCACCTAGGCAATTTAGTAAGACCTTGTCTTCAAAACAACAGTAACAAAAAAGTCTGGGAATGTAATTCAGTGGTAAAGTGCTTGCCTAACATGTCCAAGACCTTACTTAGGTTTAAATCTGGGGGAAAAAAAAATCATTTTAAGGAAATTTGTAAGCCGTTGAAAAACTTCGTACTAAAATCCAGTGAGTGTCAACTATATAGTGTAATGTGATCAAGAGTTAACATACACTAATAAAGGAAGAAAAAGAGTATAGGCTTTAGACACTGGAAGAACTGAGTTTGAATTCCAGCTCTATACCTGAGTGACCTTAAATAAGGTAAGCCACAGTTCCATCTGTAAAATGGGGTTACAGTGATGTCAGTCTCCCAGGGGTTGTGTGAAGATTAAATGAGCTAATGGCTGGCTGCTTAGAATTAGCCAGGCATAGTGTGAATTTCAGTGAGTGTTAGCCATTACTGTTCTTGTCATTTAAAATACAGCATTAGCCAAGTGCATGCCTGTAATCCAGCACTGGGGAGATTGAGGCAGGAGTGTCACTGCGAGTTCAAGGCTAGCCTGAACTTCATGGCAAAACTGTGTTTTGAAAAGAAAAAAAGAAAGCATTATTATTTTCTCTGTGTGTATATTGAACACTTTTTAATGCTTGTTATTTTTCATGAAAGTAAATAGGCCAGTTGAAGACCCCACACAGGGACTGTGCTTTTGCTGTTAGTATAATTTGAAGAAAAGTGACCAGCTACACTACTTACAGCTGTAAATCCTGGTAGGGAGTTCTTATTTCCATCTGGTCCAGAGATTTCATACATCACCCCGCCCCCAACCAAATATCTTTGCATGTGGGCCAGCCATCACCTTTTCACAGAATACCATTATAATAAGAAAAAATAATGTAGTACCTGGCACATAGTGGGAGTGTTTTAGATGAATGAATGTGAACTGTAAAAATGTTCATTTTAAAAATACCGAATTGAAGCCCAGTGTGGTGGGGCATGCCTGTAACCCCAGCAATTGGGAGGTTGAGGCAGGATGGTCTTGTGAGTTTGAGGCCAGTCTGGGCTACAAAGTGAATTCAAGACCAGCCTGAACTGCATAGTGAAACCCTGTATAAAAAAAGGAAAAAAATATATATCAAATTGGATAATTAACAGAATTGGAAGATGAGGAATTGAGCAGATTTGACTATTGAGCTAAATTTGAAGCAACCATTTTGCTTGGGTGATACTAGATAGTTGTGAACATTGTGCTTTGTACCAAGGTCTGCATTAGATTATTTATTAATCTTTTTCTTTTCTGTCAAGTTTAAGAATTTGCTGTTGACTGTATCTCTTCTTTGTGTGAACTGAAATCTCATCTTTGGTAGCTTGGGCACAGATATGCCATATCTCCAGTAACAGATTTTATCATAATTAAGCCAGATAAGATTTGCCCAGAAGTAGTTTGCTTTGGCATCCAGCCTTTTTTAAAGAGGTCATGGGCCTTCTTTCTGTAGGCGACTGACTGAAGTGTCACCAGCAATACAGTGGAGTGTATAGATATGGAAGTGTTAGACAGGGTCTGAGAAGAAAGGCCACTTTTCTACATCCAGACTTGTTCCTAGGTTTGTTTTACAGGATTACTGGGACCAGACTGGAAATACAGAACAGTTTTGAAGTTTCTTTTTTCTTCTGTGTTGGCAGAAAGTTTAACTTATGAATGTACTGAGGCTTTAAAACAAAGGAAAATAAAAACAAACACAAATGTGTTCCACAGTTCATTTGCCATAAATTAAGATAGATGTTCATTACAGGTCTGATCTTGTGTAAATTATAAAGAGACCCATGAGAAATTAGACTTTGGAATAGATCACTTTTTTCTCCTTAATACAGTTTTGACGTGAAACATTTTTTCTTGTGAATCATGCCTATAGACATTAATAAAAGGCACCTATTTTGTAGTCTTTTTCTTGTTTTTTAGTAAAAATAAGCATTTAACTAATAGGGTTTCAAAGATGATCAGATGTGGCCGGGGGGTTTAGCTTGGTGGCACAGCACCTGCCTGGCAAGCTAGAGGGCCTGAAGTTGATTCCCGGTATTAAAAAAAAAAAAAAAAAAAAAGACCAGATGTGACCAGAAATATGCTCTGTCAGTGTGGATGGACATTGTTTTGAGGAAGATGTTTTTACACATAAACTTTGAAACTGCTGGATTTATGTAAGGTTTTTTTCCATCAGACAATGTGGGAGGGAGAGGAGGTGCTTGTATCTATTAAAATGAAATATATAGAAAAACTGCAAATATTGACTACTTTACAAATGTTCAGTGTAAGTCTGAATAAAGTTGCACAAAGAAATTTTGGAAAAAGAGAACTTTGTGAAAATTTTTCTGACGCAGTCTGTAATACTATATTTACAGTGGGTACAGTCTGGGCAGGCAGATGTAGAGATAAAGTTGTCAAAAAGGGAAAAAGAAGACAGGCTGCAGTAGCACAAGGAGAAAAGTAGGGAGCAAGAACAAGGAATGAATCTTCATTGAGGAGCATCTGGAAACAAACTGGCAAAATAATAAATAAGTAGACCAGGGATCTCTATGGGAAATAGGCACCTCAGAATTAAAACTGGTGCAAGAGTTGGGTGTGCCTGTAATTCCAGTACCACTTGGAGGCTGAGGTAGGAGGATCACAAGTTCAAGGCCAGCCTGGACTACTTATGGAGATCCCAATTTAACAATTTTTAAAATCACCTGTAAATAATTAGCTTGGTTTTCAGTATGCCTCTTTTAAATGAAACATTTTACATTAGATGCCACTAATACAGGGTTTAATTATAAATTGTGTTTTTAAGCTTGTTTGTGGATTTTTCTTCAGAGATTGAAATTTTAATTGGTTAGAATTAGCTTTGGGAAGACAGGAAACTATAATAAAATGAAAAGATAATGTAAAAACATCTCTGTAGATATTGATTTCTAAATTTGAAAGAGTGAACACAGTACAGTGCATGTGCCTTTGAAGAGTTCATTCCATTTAGGAGGGGCAGTCAAAATTTGTACCTAACTTCAGTTTAGTCTGTTAGCTAAAATTGAAAGTAGGTTTAACTTTATTTGCTTTGTGTTTATCAATCAATCAAACCTAATTAATTTGAGGTTAGTTTGACCTGATCGCTCAGAACTCCTAATTGGTCTATCTATATGGAAATGAAATTTACTTAGTATTTAAAAAATTTAAGTATTACATTTATTTGCACAAAGTTAAGGGAGACACATTTAATGTTCTTCAGACACCTCTGGTTTTTGTTTTGTTTTTATGATTAAAAAAAGACGTCTTACCTATTAAAACAACGTGGTTAGCTTGTAGAAACATCTTGTGTTAGGTTTCTTTCAAGGAGGCCTAATTCACTCTGGGAGGCTAAGAATCAGTTTCAAACCCAGCATGGGCAGTTTAGCAATTTAACAAGAGCCTATGTCAGAATAAAAAAGGGCTGAGGGTGTAGCGCATTTTGAAGGCCCTGGACTCAATCTCTTATATCTCCTTGTCACCAGCTCTTAAAAAAAGTACTAAATGCCATTCTCTTGCATTTCTGGAAGTAATTACGGAATGTTTTAAGATTATCCTTCCCAAATACACATAATGTAATGACATTATTTACTAGAGTTTTACGGTTTTTTCAGAAGCATATCAATTTGGGGATGTTTTAGTTTGCTTTGTTTTACAATTGATACACCCAAGTATGGCTTCACAGTGAAGTATAAATGTGATGATGTGAAGTTACTGTGAAAGTGTTGGGGTTCTGTATTTTATGTAAGGTTTTATTACAAAACATCAAGGCCCAAATTGTATCAGTAGTTTTAATCTTATCCAGATTGATAATTCTAAAAGTGATGAAATATACATGTCAAAAAGAGAAGTTCTTTCTGACAGAATTACTAAGAAGACACAGTGTTATGTATGCAGTAGATACCTAAAAACAAATAGGTAAGAATGTGTTTGCATATGTAAGTTATGCTGTAAATTCTTCTTTTCTTTTTGATGGTAGTACTTGAAAATTAGATGATGTCAAAATTTTCTTCCAGTTCTAAAAATTACAGTTCTGTTGACCTTATAACCGAGAAACTGTCTCCAGTGGGCAAATGACCCAGAAAAAATCATACTGTTTTAAAAGGGTTTTTGTTTTGTTTTGTCTTTTTAAACTTACTTTGGGAGATAATATAAATTGACTTTTAGATAATTTGACTTTTAGTTTTGCAACCTGACTGCCTGTAAGTTTACATTAGACAACACTTGCAATTTCAAGGAAGGCAGACCGAGTATTAAACTTGCTGGGAAAATTGCTAGTGTGAATTGAAACAATTAAGTGAAAAATCCTGCCAGATAGGTAGATATTTTTCATTTGTTCCTGTTGGTTGAAAAGTGGATGGCTAATGGAAAGACTGAAACAATACTTAACTATTTATATTTTGTGTTGTCCTTTGAGGAAGTTTGTTTTTTTTTTTTTTTTGGTACCGGGGATCGAACTCATGACCTTGTGCTTGCCTGGCAGCCGCTTAAGCCACTGAGCTAAATCCCCAGCCCGGAAGTTTGTTTTTCATAGATGACTTATCTTCACCTGTCCCTTAAATATTTAAGACCTCTGAACTTGTCCATTGTTGGTGAAGAACTTGTCCATTGTTGGGAACTTTAATGTTACTTGATTAAGTCTAAGGTATCCTTGGGAACAGTATCTTTAAAGATTTCTGTAACGTAAAAAATTTACATTCCGAGCTAGAATTTTTCAGGACCTAAAATGCAGTTAGTAGGGCTTAGTGAAAAAGAATATTTGGTTCACGTGTATTGACATTGAAATAGCTTCAGAGATACAGTAGCTCTTTAGAAAAGGCTTTCAATTTTTCTTTTGGTGTGTGACTCAGATACATAAGTACACTTTGTGATTAATATTGATATATAATGTTACATATACAGTATATGTAAGTTTGTGAAGTAGTACCTATCCTTACTCCCTGTGGCTGAATTTAAGAAAACCATGTGATATGACTAACAAATCACCTTAATTCACAACAATTAATGGGCTTTAAGAGTGGAATAGTTTTGAATTTGTTATATTGTTTATATGCCACCTTAGTGTAGAATAATCTAGTGGTTTTTATACCAGAATAAGGATTTTCACAAGGTGTTTATCACTAGTATCAGCCACATACTATTGTTAATTAGTAAAAAAAATACGGCATTTCAAAAGTCATCCATTGTCATTATGTAATGATTTTTTTTCCCCCTTGAACCTGGGGAGAAAGAGGTAGCCATAGTAATTTGAGTATCATAATCAAACGTAACTTTTCTTCCAGTATGCTTGGTTGTCCTTTTAGTTTGTGTTCCTTATTCCCTGTTCCTTGCCTTTGAATTACTGGTTGAGTACAGGGCTGGGAGCACTGCTGTTTATTCTGAATTTAATGCTTACTTGGATGCTGTTTGAGGCACAGTCTGGTGAGTACAGATCAATTTGAATACTGGCCAGTGGTAGGGATGGAGAGGGAAAGTGAAATCACCACTAAGGAATCATCTGCCTTTCAAGTTTAAGATCCTAGAGGAGCAAGATTCTTACTATTTTTAATGTAGATGTTGTCTCTGATAGGGGAAAGAGGCAACAAGATGTCCCTCTTCTTTGTTGGCAGCTATCTGAAGTACTTTTCAATCATTGAAAAACCATGTTAAATTTAATTTGGGAATTTTTTGGTTATACAAGTTTAGCAGGCTTGGGAACCATTATGGAACAACTAGGGAAAAAGCATAGTAGTTCCAGCATTGAAATCATATTCATTAATATTGAAACTGTAGTCTTTCACCAAGGGAGATGAAATAAATACCCTTAATGCAAACTAAGAAACTATCTGGAGAAGAACAAATGTACAGAGACTTTGCATACCTTACAGTAAACTGTCATTAAATAACCTCGTGGTCATATACAAAACTATGGTAGTACCATTTGGTACTTATGGTAGTACCAACACTGTTACTGTTCGCTTATTACAATTGAACTCCAGATAATTATGAATACTTTATAAAATTCAGGGGAAAATGTAGATAGTTCTATGTTAATGGTAGTTTCAGATTTAAGAGAAAAGCCTGAAGGAGCTTAACTTAGGAAAAGGGAGCATCAAGAAGGATGTGATTATCTATAAATACTTTCAAGGTAGCAGTGTAAATGAAGTCAGGGAATTAGGCAGTCTCCAAAGATGAATGGGCTGTATCAGAGAGCAGAGGCCCAGAGAGCACAGGGAAAAAGCATAGGTATAATATTAAGAAGGTGATTTTAATGAAACTAACAGAAAAAGTTATTTGCACTCAACATTGTCAGAATCATAAGTAGGGCAAAGAACTGGTGAGAGGGACCTCACAAAACAGAAAGGAAAGTCTCTTTCTGTGACATGTAATACTTGTTTAGGAGCTAGGAGGAAAAGAACCTGTGAAACTGAATGTGAAATGAAATGGGCTGTTCAGAAGTTGATCAATCAGAAATTAGTTTGTTTCTAGCCCTAAAGCTTTATGATTATGAATTCAAGAAAGTAGTTTGTTTTTTGAGACAGGTTCTTGCTATGTAGTTTAGGCTAGTCTCCCTAATACTGGGATTAGAGGCATGGACCACCATGCCTGGCTTGAAAACGTAGATTTTCAGAGCCTGCTACATGTTTGTAATCCCAGCTATTTACAAGACTGAGGCAGGAAGATTACAAATTTGAGGCCATTTGGGATCCTTAGCAAGAGATTGTCTCAAAGAAAGGGCTGAGTGGTAGAACACTTGCCTAGTATGTGCAAATGCACCCTAGGTACCACCAAAAAAGAAAAAAAGCAGACAGAAACAGTAGTACACAGACAGAAACAGTAGTACTTAAAATAGGATTCAATGTACTATGACTTTATAAACTTCTTTTTGTTACAGTGAAATTGTTTCAATCTGTTTGCGCATAGGAGCATACCAGTTCACTAGACTTTGGTTGGGACCTAGTAAAGTTTATCCTTTGGCTATAGAAATTAGGCTTTTTCTATTGCATGGTGAGTGTAAGTAATTAAGAAAGCTTCACTGTGTGGAAAGGAGCACATTTACTTTAACTCTTGAGACTTCCTTAGTAAAAAGTCCACTGGCAAAAGATTCAGCCTGCCTTTTGGGAGTATGAGGTGGTGGTAAAGCCTTAGTAAAGGTGAGAGTAAAGGATAGCCAGATAAAATGTGGGATTTGAATTTCAGGCGAACAGGAGTTTTATTCACTAAATCCAGCAACTCTTACTTGCTTTTGGCTCTTTGCCTAGCTTTTGAGAGACACAAGGACTTGTAACTTACTAAGAAGTTTTTGTTTAATATATTAAAATAAGTGCTCCTAAAGTAGATTTAATATGGGCAAAATTATCTTATATTGCACATTTTTATGAGAAAGAAATTTAGGATGGTGATTTTTTGCTACATCATAGGTCTATGTATGTCTTTGTTCTTCAGCTCAGCTATCTTAACATTTGACAAATTTTTTTATTCTTTGAAAATTAAAGCTGAGTTTAGGAAGGAGATGAGCAGAGGGCCTTATACTTTTTCATCAGTTCTTCTCTTATTTAAAATATAGCATCTTAAAGTTTAGGGTATTATAGATGATAAGGATATGTGTGAGGCTGTAAAGGGTTGTCCTTTTTTTGGATTTTTACCTAGAGGCTTGGAAAGTACTGTATTTATATTCTTAGGTTTGAAGAAAAAGGTGTGGATAAACATGGATGACCACACCCTTTTCTTTCTTGTGAGTTCAGAATAATTCATTTGCTGAATTATAACCACTTGATTTCAAGAGTCAGAGAAGGTAGATGTTAGTTCTGCAGACTAGGGATATAATTTCTTTACAATTAAAAGAGTTTCATAGTAAGGTCTTTTGAGCAGTAGTGTATCACTGCATATCAGTAGTTTGTGTAAGAGATCTACTTTGTCCTTTAGGTGTGAGCCAGGGTGGGGTTGGTTACTACAAGAGCAATAAGAATTAACTAGTGTAATAGCTTTCAGGGAGAATGGAATTAAGTGATATGAAGGATAATGATAACTGTATTCACATGTTTATCTGAAATATATTTAAAGCAATTTCAAAAAAGTACTCTTAAAAATAACATGATTTTTAATGAAACTAGAAAATTTATGTAGTTTATAAATTTGGTGCCTAAACTCATTTGGAGACAGTGTTACAGAATAAATAAGTTCATGTACTCTGTAAACATTGTAGTGTGCAAATAAGGACTGCTAAAAGGGTTATCTTGTGAGGGACACCTTGTCCTTTTCACTCCAGTTCTCCCCAGCCTCCAAATGGGTGACAACAAGGTGAAGTTAAAGTACTTTACCTTGAGTTTCCTTTTATGGCTGTGTTTCTAAACTCCTTTTTACTACCTGCAATGAAGTTTGTGGGTGTTTTTAATCTGCCTAATCATTATGAAAGAAACACCTTCAAAGAGCATAGTGTAATATAAATGAGAAAATAAGAGACGATAACTTACTTTGCTCAATCTACAAGTGCTTAGGCGTGGTTACACAGGAACATAATGAAATAGTGCAGTTTATATGTAGACAAAGAATGTGACAAATGTATTTGCTGACTGATAGAGTTATAAGGATTCCAATGCTGCAGGTGGTGTTGCTGTTGAGGTGATTTTCTGAAAAGGTGGATATCATTTGGTGAAGTTTCAACTATTAACAAAGAATGGTCTATCCTTACCTTACACAGTTGTATTCCTGGAAAATGGAGTGATGATTAAAACTATGAAAGGATTACTTTGTGTTATATTTAAAACAACTGGGTTCTAGACTCAGAACAAGTTTTTAATCTTGTCATTTGAAAGTTATGTAGGAAGGACTATTCTTTGTTGTGCAAAGGTTTGACTTTGTCAGGCCCTGAGGACTTTTTGGGCCTATCCCCTAAAGGCCAATAGTACCACCTTTACTGTGTCAACCAAAAATGCACCCACAAAATTTCCAGTGGGCCTTATGAAAGGCAGAGAAGCTTCCATTGAAAATTTCTCCCTTTGGTCCCTGTACTTAAGTACTGTACCCTTGATGGGATTGCAGTGCTGGATTACTGATAGAGCCACACTGTTTTTAGGAATGGAAAAAGGAGGAGAGTAGCTCTTCACTGGCCTTTATTTTATCAATGAGCATTAAAGGTGAGATAGTGAACTCATTTACCATAAGAGCTGGGCAGAATTACCATTTGCTAACCTGGGGAACACATACTTTGAAAATGCTGAAAGTTGGTCTTGTAAAAATGCCGTGCAAGACAAATAAAACTATCAGTGCCCCTCATTACTAAAGTATTATATAGTATTACAAATTTTGGAAGCTGAGATTGAATTGGAATCCTGATGTTTAGTGAATGTGTTAATCTGTTTTAGCTACTGTTTCCTCATATGCTTATTAAGTATAGTGCAAACCTCACAGAATGGTGGTTAGAATGAGATTGCATAAAGTATCTAGCATGGTTCTTGATGGAAGATAAGCAGTTGCTAAAATTCTCTCTCTTACTGATAATTGTACTGTTATTTTTAAAATTTTTTTGAAAGCTAGCTATGTGCTCCCTAATGAGATGGTTATAAAACTTGAAATCTTACAGTAGGGGATATTGTTCCCCTCTTTTTACTATTTTTTATTTTTGGTAGTATTAGGTATTGAACTCGGCAGTGATGGCATACCTATGGCATGTGTGCTGTAGGGGGCTGTTTGTATCATTGAAAGCTCTGAAAGGTTCACCATCACTGACCCAGGGTCTCACACATGCTAGGCAACCATTGTGCTTCAGCCTCAGGCCTCCCTTCCCCCTTTCCCCAGTACTGGGGATTGAACCCATTGAGGGTACACTGTGCTATATCCCCAGCCCCATTTTTATTTTTTAATTTGAGATAGGGTTTTGCTAAATTGCCCAGGCTGAGTTTGAACATGTGGAGCCTCCTGCCTGATCCTCCCAGAGTGCTGGGATTATGGGCTTACACTGCCTTGATGGGCTCCCAGCCTTTTTAAATTTCATTTTGAGGCAGGATCTCAGTAAGGGCAAGATCTCAGCTTTCCTTGATCTCAGCTTTCCTCTTGCTTCAGCTTTCAGAGTAGCTGGGATTATAGTTGTGCACCACCCTACCATGCTAGGTTTCCCCTCTGATTTTTAACAGTAGTAAGAAAGTAACTAAAATGAACTTTTTGTTAAGGTTGTACCTTAATGGTAGAGTGCTTGATTAGCATGCCTAGGACCCTGGGTTCAATCCCCATTACTGCCAAAAAAAAAAAAAAAAAAAAAAAAAAAAAAAAAAAAAAAAAAAAACCAAACCAAAAAAAAAAACTTTTTTGATAACATACAACCTACCTACTACTATCTAGGGTGTTTGGAGACTGTCATGTAAAGCTGTTCAGTTCGATGATTATTTCACAAAATGTACTGATTCCTGACTTTCTGAAGGTCACCCTTCTTAGTCTTTCATGTTATCCTTCATCATTAGTGTATCTCAGGTAGCAATGATCTTTGTTTTTGAAGTCATCTTGGAGCAGGTAAATTGGCTAGTACTACAGTAATTTATTGCACCTTCAAAATTAGATTGTGCCATAGAAGTGACATGTTTTTATAGTTACTTGAGTTAGAAATTTAGCAACTTGATTTTTATGAAGAAAGTCTGGTGCGTGATTTTCTTCCAATTATCCAGTGAATGTTTTGAAACTGCATTTTTTTGGTTCTTGTAAAATGTTATGGAGGCATATATATCTTGCTGTACATCTTGTTTTCAAACTTCAGCAGCAGGAATTTTTTTTTAATCTTTTGCTTTCTTTAGTAATGAAGATATTGATATAAATAACAAACAATTCAAGAAACTTGCTTTTTCCCCCCCATTCCCATAATTCTGTCGTCCATTTTTGTTTTCTTCCACAATATGATTGAGTCTCTTTAATGAGCTCTGTGCCTTAGTTATATATATTTTTGTAGTCTCTCTTTTGTTATTTTCCCTATTTTTATTTTCTTCCTCATACCTACTTGGTTCTATCTCAGTTTCTTCTGTTTCTAAGTAAACATTGGCACTTTTGAAATCTTTATTTGAATCCATTTTAGGCAAAGAGGTGGCATATATTTGTAATGTATAAGTTTAGTTAAGATGACTGGTGTCATTTGAACAGGAGTGTTTACATATTGTGATTTCTGGGTATTTTTGTATTTCCTAGTAGCACTTTGTTTTTGTTTTTTGAGGCAAGGTTTCGCTGTGTAGTTCAGGCTGGCTTCAAAATCATGGCAGTCCTTCTGTTTCAGCCTCCTGAGTGATGAGATCGCAGGTGTATGCCATCATCACATTTGTATCTCTTAGCAGCTGTTGTATGATTTTCTTATGTATAGAGATTTTTATGACATGATTTATTAGTCTTTTAATCCCTATGGGTCATAATATCCAAATAGTTCAGTTGGTCTTCAAGGCCTTAGTCACAAAGGAAAGTAATCCCCTATGGAACCCAGGACCTCAAGGCAGAAGTTACAGGCTGGCAGCTAGTAATGAATAGTTGGCTAGTAATGAGCTGTGTGTAGAGTACTTAGTGTTGACTGACAAATTTTAGTGCTTCCTGGAAGTGTACCTCTTAACTGTGGAATGCTCATGAACCATTATGAACTGTCTGTCCATACATATAACTTGCTACCCAGTGGCAAGGTGGGATGGGTAACTAGATTTTAAAGCTAGAGATTGAAAGGGCAAAATATGATATGCATTAAAGGGGGAGAAACCCCACTAGAGTACATAGATTAATAGTTCTTGTAGGCCTATTAGGCTAGAGTGAAAATTGCTCAGAAATTATCTAAGATAAGAGCTTCTGATAAGTATATTTCAGGAGCTTTTTAAAGTTGAGATGGGAAAGAATTTGGATTGTGCTGCTAGTGGTACCTTAGTAGAGTGTCACTTTACCATTCTGTAACACTATCTGTTTGTCACTGAAACAGCTCAAGAGTTGTATCAACACTTAAACTATCAGAGTATATACCATTGGAAAAACTTGACATGGCCAGTAGTACTAGGTGAGCCTGTAGTAACCAGATACGTAAGCCTGTCATTAAATTCTCTGCCTAAAATTTCATGAAGGTTTCATCAGACTCAATTCTCAAAGAGTAGATGTAACCAACTACAGCAGTCAGGAATGATATAACTACATTGGACTAACTGACATTTTGATATGGAAATATTTCATTTTTGAAAGAAGGGAAAAGATTTTGTAATTTGAAAAATTATGAAAACTTCAAAAGACTTACTCATATATATTAGTTCCAGATAATTAATACTTAGATATTCAGAGCAAAATACTGAACTTTTAAAAACCCATTCTTTACTACTCTTCAGGATTAAGCACTAAGTTGTATATCCTTTCAAAGCTTGTTCTATGCAGGTGCGTCATTTATATGCTGTGATGCTTTGCACTTAGTAGTATTAAATTACAATCTATCAGTATTTATAATCTCTTTAATGAATATAGTAATTACAGGTATATTTTCACTTACATAAATGTACAGAGCTCTTTACTACATCTGTTACTACTGGTTGTCAGCAAAAGGAATCATGTTGATGATGACTACATTCTTGAGACTGTATTATTGGGGAAATGCAGAACTCCTTTGTAGACACACTTCTAAAGGTTTTCTAGGCCCAGGGATGTAGCTTAGGTGGCACCGTGCCTGCTTGGTAAGCACAAGATCCTGAGTTCAATTCCCTGTACCAAGAAACAAACAACAAACAAACCAAAACACCAAAAAACCCCAAAACCAAACAAAAAACTTTAAAGTTTTGCATACGGGTACCTTTTTACATTGTGATCTTCTTGGTCAGTCTTGATGCTGGCATGGAAGGAGTCCTATGTATACTTTGTAAAGGCAATGATTACAATACCTTCACTTAGTCTGTGGTTAAAATAAGGCCAAAAGAACAAGATGGTTTCTTGGTTTATCTTTTGAGACAGAGTGTCACTGTATATTCCAAACTGGCCTTGAAGTCACATGTGTAGGTCAAGCTGGCATGGAACTCACAGTGATCCTCCTGCCTTAGCCTTCTGAGTACTGGGGTTACCAGCATGTGCCACCATGCCCAGCTAACAAGATGGTTTCTTTAAGGCAGAAGCTATAGGAAGCACAAAAATAATCATCCTGCTGGGTATAGTGACACGCATCTGTAATTCTTGCACTTGGGAGGCTGAGGCAGGACAATTGCTATGAGTTGGAGGCCAGCCTGGTAAGCTTTTCATTTAATGAAAAGCTACATAGTGAGACACTGTCTCAAAAAACCAAACAGAGCTGGGCAAGTGCCTGGCAAGTGCAAGGTCCTGACTTCAATTCCTGGTACAAAAACAAGAACAAACAAACACAAACCAACAATCATCCTATGCAAAGTGGATTCAGTAAGATACTATTTATTAAAAGCTTTCTCGGCTTTCTAGAGGAAAAGCTACTTACCATTTACTTTGATTTTTTAAATCTAGGAATATGAAGATGACAGCAAAGTACAGAGATACGTTTTTCAGTCTCTGCTTGGAAAAGTAAGAAAGAGTGTTTTAATCCCTTCTCAATGGGAAGAAAATCTTGAGGCTGTGGTTTTAGGATCTTCACTAGTAAAAAGTGAAGATCTTCACAATTCAGCTTGCTGGTTAAGAGCACTAGCTTTAAAAGATTTAAAAGAGCACAGATCTGATTGTCTCTGGTGAATACAGTGCTGTCAGTGTGGCAGTATTGCAAGTGTTGCATGCTTTGGAATTATACTGCCAGGGTGGACATCCTGTAGTTGCCATCTGTAGAATGGGAATACAGTCCTTAAGAGATACATTACTGTGCAGTACATTACAGTACGTGTTGTGCGTTGCATTATGTCTCACACAAAGGATCAGTAAAGCTTAACTAACCACTGTTGTAATGAATTTGCTTTTTTGTGACACTAGTGGTTCATCAAGTAATTTTTGAAATATTCTCTATTTTTTATTAAGAATGCCTAGAAAATGTCTCCTGGCCTCTAAAGTGGTTTCTGTTAGGGTAATCTTTTTGAAGAAGGGAGGAGAAAAGAGATTTCTCGGTTATTAAATCCTAAGTGTACAGAAAAACTGAACTTCAAACTCTTCTAGAGTTGGTAAATACCATCACAACATAATTTGAAAAAGGGTAGTAGAGTTTCATTCTAACTGTAAAGGAAAATCTCAGGTAAAGAAAATATGTATTTTATACTGAGTTTTTATTCTCTAACATATGAGAAGTATTTTTGTTTTTTTAAGATGAAAAGTAACTTTTCCAGGGCATTTATACTAAATTCAGATATACCATTAATATGGTTTCTTAGAATGTGATTTTGTTGCTATTCAGAAAGGTGGCTTCAGTTCCACTTTGCTAAGAAAGGTTCCTTTGTCAAAGAAAATTTCATGTATTTTAATGTTAGCATAGTAATTCATGTTTTTTTTTAGCACATTTTTAAGTTGGTAATAGGTTAACAGGTTGAAATCTATGAAAGGATTTTACCCTTCATCTTCAGTTAATAAGAATTGTCTTACAATTCTTTTAACAAATAATCTATTCAGATATATTTGTTTGGTCTCTTGCATCTTCATAGATTCATAGAATATGGCATTTCAAATGATTGACATTTTTAGTATGTAAATTTGCAAGATATTAGAGCTGAAAGAACCTTAGGAACCACCTATTTCAATTTTACTATATAAACAAGGAAATGAAGGATTATGACTTTAAAACCTGTACATATTTTATTAAGTGGAATTATTTCTGTACGTTAATATGTATTTTAAAAGTCACAGTTTAAATTGCTATGCCCAGCATTTCATTGCCATGCAGTTTGGTATTCAGTCCTGAAATAGCTGTCAGTGTGTGATAATATGAAGGGATAGTCCACACTAGACTACACGATCTTGACCTATATTCTACCAGGATTTACTGTTTACTAGATAGATAATACTTGGATACCACTAAGAGGAGAACTACTTTTGTAAATATTAGGGCTCATTGATCTTTGTGTACTGTCACTTAAAGTTAGAGTTTTTTTCTGTATGGGCAGGAGGGTCTTAAATTACATACTTCATAATAAGGCAAGAGTTTCTGGTAAACGGTGCCAAAGATGGTAGCTACCACATACTGTTGAATGTAGGAGAATCAGGTGGAAGATTTATCACTTTTGATAGAGGAAAAACCCCAGGAACTTGGAGATGCTTTGGAGGATATATTTGATGTACAACACAATATTTAACAATCAAAAGGGCTTTTGGAAAATTACTGATTAGAGTTCTTAGGAAAAGTTTATGAGTCATGGATATACTGTATTTAGAGTTGGAAGTTAATTGACCTGAGGTTTTATTCTGGTGTAGGTCTGCTCTTAATTGCTTGGTCATATAGTATACCCTCTAGGTTGTCTAAGTCATGCACCCATATTCTGAGTTTGTGCCTATCCTCCATCAAAACTATTAATAACATACCTTTCCCTCTCATGAGTTGTCCAACTTTGGATGACAAACTATTTGGTTGCCACATTTGCCAGTGTCTGCCACAGGGTATTTGACATGGTGAAGGCTTATGAAATTTCCTTCTATATTGGGCAACACATCCTTTCTTTCCGCTTAACTCCTGACAATCACTGATCTTTCACTGTCTATAGTTTTGCCTTCCCCAGAACGTCATACAGTTGGAGTCATACTATATAATAGCCTTTTCAGAGTGGTTTCTGACCCTTCCTAGTAGGCATTTAAGTTCTGTCGTTTCATGACTTGATAGCTCATTTCTTTCTAATGCTGAATAATATTTCATTGTCTGGAAGTATGTTTAATTTTGAGATGTTAATAAGCTTGGCATGGTGGCATGTTCCTGTAATCCCAGCAATGAGGGAGGCTGAGGCAGGAGAGTCACAAGTTCATGTCCCACCAGGGCAAATTAGTGAGATCCTATCTCAAAGTAAAAAATCAAATGAACTGGGGATGTAGCTCAGTGGCAGAGTGTCCCTGAGTTTGATCCCCATTACTGCCTCTAAAGTGTGATTTATAATCTGTCTAGGTTTGCATTCTAAATTCTACATGTCTTTAATTCTTTTAATGAAGGATTGAATATATGCTAAATTCCCACTTCGGGAATGAAATTATTTATTCCTTTTAGGAGTGACTTGCTTTACATTACTGAATAATTTATAATTATAAAAGTTGTTGAAAAATTGGGAAGAAATACTAAGTAGTCCTTGGATGCTTTTTTTTTTTTTTTTTTTTTGGTACTGGGGATTGAACTCACGACCTCATGCTTGCCGGGCAGGTGCTTGTGCCACTAAGCTAAATCCCCAGCTCTTCGGACTCTTGCTTAATTTTTTGCCATTGTCATGATTTAAATACTGAAAAATTTCCAATTTCAACACATTGTGATTATGGGCCATACATAAGGGAGTCAGATTTGTCTCATTTCATAACTTTTAAAAGTTGGAAGTAAGACAGTAAAGTCCTCTTGAATAGCCTCGGTTTTTGAGAGGCCATTGGCACCTGAAGGGGAGAAGGAAATGCCATTGTCAGAATGGAAAATCTCTTGGTTATGTATCTTGCCAGGTACATCCTTACTTTCTACAATCATATCTGGTCCATCTTTAAAAAAATATTGAAGAGGATCAGAAGGTAAGTAAAAGAGCTTGCTTTCATGAACTTTCTGACATTTTAAAATAGGAGTCACTCTTTCTGTAGTTTCCTTAGATGTGCCTGCCTGTGGTGTGTTGTCTCTTCAGTACTTTTGTACTGCAGAGAGGGTGGAGTTGGTTTAGCCTTGAACTTTAGACTGAAACTCCATACATTTTCCCGTTTAAAAGTTGTGAGACTTTGCTTGGGATTATGTGTTAGTTTTTTTCCAACAAGAAGCATGTCCCAAGATAGTCTTTGGAACCAAGTGATCATTGTAAAGGGAAATAATAACATCAGGCATTCTATTCAGATGAAGTCTGATGCTGCTTCTGATGCCATGCTTATTATATTGAGTCATTGACATCAAGTTTGTGGAAATCAGAGTAACTATTTACCCGACATTAGTACAGTGTTGTTCAGATGGAGGAAGGGAATTAATATCTATTTTGGGGTGTTTTATCTTAGTAAAAGTGCATTTCATTTAGTGGTGAATCATTTGGAAAGAAGTACTGTATAATTATGCAGAAAGTTCCAGCTTTAGTTCCTTTTTCACTCTCCCTAAATGATCTCATCTCCTCCCTTAGTTTCAGCTTTCACCTAAGCTGATGATTCCCAGTCAGATTTCCAGCCTCCACTCATTCCTGAATTTTAAATCCTTATTTTTCACATATATCTGGACCTCTTAAAAAGATAACCTATATGGGCCCAAAGCCAAACTCTTAGCCTGCCTTGGTGTAATCTGTATATGGGTCATGGTGGGCAGATCTGCTTGATTGTGTGTTGTAAACATTTTTTGCATCCATCCTCTTTTCATCGTTTCAACAACCACTCTGAATTAGTTCAGACTCATTTTTTGTTTGGATTGTTGAGAGAGCTTCCTACTCTCTCCCAACCTCCTTCCTTACTGTTGACAGCATTTGCCCTGCCACTGCTCTGTGCGTATCTCTTACTCTGCAAATGAAGTCCAAGGTGCTTAGCTTGGAGTCACACTATTCATTGTCAGCAGGATGCCTGTCCTCAAATTGTGAGGTCTGAGGTATATGATGTGACCTATTTTCCTGAGTAGCACAAACATTTAGCAGGTGATTAGGTGTTGTGGATTGAAATTGGGTGGTTAATTTAACACCAGCTGAACTGAATAATATGGTGCTGAGTGTAGAGGACCCGCTTGAGGAAAGTTGGCAGCATAAAAAGGAGACGTGGAGAGGAAGAATGTGGTGTCATGGGCTCTAACTGTTGTTTGCAGTGATTGGTTCTCCTAGAGAAGCTTGTCATGGCTAGCTTCCCCAGTATGAATTTGGCATTATCATCGGAGGCCCTTGGGTCCTTGTTGCTGAGAGTGACTGCTGTTCACTTTGGGGGAGCCCTGGTCCTTACATTGAGCATCATTTCCTGGCTCTGGAAGGGAAGATGTGTGTTGTTTAATGTCCAGGAGAAGCTTGTCATGCTGGCTTCCTGCCATGTATTTACCATTGGAGGAGTTCGGGACCTCATTGTAGCTGAGGATGGCCATGGTTCTTTTCAGGGAGTCCCTATTTTGAGCGTTTCTCTTTGGTTCCAGTGTAGGGCACTCAACCTGCTGGCACGGAGCCTTCACCCCACAGGCATAGACTTTCTAGCCTCCACCTCTGACCTTGGAACCTTCCTAGCACGCAGATCCATGAAATAAGACTTGCAGGAGTCATTGTTGTGGGCTCTAGGTTTTCGGCTGAACTCATACAGGTTGTTGCTATGGGATTCAGGCCTTTGGTTGGATTTTCTAGGATTTTTGCATTGTAAGTTTCCTGCACTTTCTTTGTATTGAATTCCTTGGGCGACCATCATCAAAAATGTTATAAATTCTGTGGCCTGTATGTAATTGTTCTCCTTGCAAACCCTGACTGCAACATTGGGGTATGATACCACTTGAACAGTGTTGAATTTTTTCACTTAGAACTGCTCGCTCCTACTGTTCCTCAACAGTTACCATCTCATGCTTGTCTCTTCCAGTCTAGAACCTCAACCGCCCTTGCTTGGTCTGTCCCACTGACAAGGATAGACTTGTATTTCATTGCCCAGGTGATCAGAATGCATCAGTCTTGCACAGTATTTTGATTATTGTTGTTTTACAAGGTTGAGAACTATTTAGGAACACAGTTATTTTAGTTATCTGTGTGCACAAGTAGAAACCCTCAGTAAATGATAAATTGAAGGCATGTTCTCAATAATATAGATTGGTAATACAAAAATACAAGGTGAAAGCCATCGTTTTGGAGTCATAGTTAATGACATTTTTAAGTGTGTATTATACAGACTTGCAGGTTTCGTTTTGACATACTCCCCTTTCTCCCATCACCTTCCTCTTCACTAATAGTCTCCCTCCTACTTTCAACTTTTATTCCTCCACCTCTTTGCTCTTGCTTTTTATTTTTGTTTTGTTTTTAAATTTCCCTTCCTAAATTCTTCATACGAGAGTAAATGTAATATTTGACTGAGTCTTGCTTATTTCTCTTTACATGATGATCTTTAGTTGCATCCATTTTCTTGCAAATGACAGGATTTTGTTACTCTTTATGGTTGAATAATCCATTGTGTATATATACCACATTTTCTTTATTCATACATCTAGTTGATGGGCAGTAGAGTGTTTATGAATTGTGCTGCAATAAGTACATGTGTCTCTGTAGTATGCTGACTTTTAATTTTGGGGTAATAAACCAAGGAGTGACATAACTGGATCAAAATGGTAGTTCTTTTTTCTCTTGGGAGGTGGGAAGGAGCCTCCATACTTGTTTTGGTAATGGTTACAGTTACTTACATTCCCACCAGTGGTCCAAGAGCATCACCCCTTATCCTTGCCATCATTTATTTCTTACTGTGTTCTTAATGATAGCCATTCTGACTGGGATGAGAAGGAATGTCAGTTTAGTTTAGATACGCGTTTTCCCCATGGTTAAGGATATTGACAGTTTTTTCTTATTTTTATTTTTGTGGTTTGAAACAGGGTCTCACTTTGTAGTACATGCTGGCCTTGAACTCATTATGTAGTCCAGGCTGGGCTCCAAACTCATGATGATCCTCTTGTCTCAGTCTCCTAAGTGCTGGAATTACTGGTATGTGACACCATGCCTGTTCTTTAAGCAACCATTTTTGCTGCTGCTTTTGGGCAGGGATTGCAGATCTCAGGTGCTCAACCATATACAGAATCTGTATATGGTTTTAAAAAATGTCTGTCTAGCTCCTAGGCCTTTATTTCCCTTTCATTGGAGTGTTTGTGGTTTCAGAGTTTTCTAAATATAGTTGAAGTGTAGTCTTCAGTGAGCAACACCAGTATGACCTGAGAACATGTGCTGTATCGGTGTAGATTCTCAGGCCTTACTTCAGACCTGCTGCATCAGGAACACTCAGGATGGGGCCAGCAGTTTGTGTTTTGATAATCCCTGTATATGATTTTGATGCATAGGCAAGTTTAGGAATCATTGCTCTAGGATTTGCCATTGAAGGAAAAGTTTTGCCATATAATAGTAAAGTTTCCATTGGTTCTTACACTATGAGCTGTTTCTCATGAGTAGCTGGGAAGACCAGGACTGATTTTACTTAACATCCTGAGATGTGATTCAGAAGTTGAATTTTCCTCTGCGCATTTGTGTATTTGACTCTGTGGAAAATAACTTTTGTTTTGTTTTGTTTTTTGGTACTAAGAGTTGAACTTAGGACCTTGCACTTGCCAGGCAGACACTTATGCCGCTGAGCTGTATCCCTGGCCAGGAATAACTTTTTTAAAAGGCGGGGGAGAGATTTTCTACCTCTTTGAATTAAAGTATCTTCTAAATTATATTCTGATGATCAGCTTGGATTATTTATATTCATTGTCTTATTCTGGGGATATGCGATGATGGAAGAATAAGATGAATTGTATAATTTTTAACATTTAAATTCTGATTCTTGGTGTGTTTTTAGATACAGAAATTGAGCTTTGTTATCAGTATAGATATGTTTGTGTCACAGAAAAAGTAAAGGAGATTAACTTTGATTCGTAAATACATATGGCTTTTGGGAATGGTTTCTTTAACTTTTTAAAGAAAATTATTCAGTGATATTTGTTAAACATGGTAAAGAAGGCTGTTTAGACCATTAAGTATAGGGACTACTGTGTTGGGATTTTGCAGTAGGGCAGAGAGATGGAACTAAATAGCATGGGCAATGGGGAAATCATAGCCAGGCAGCTGGGTGAAAGTAAGTGGGTGGAGAAGGGCTAAGAAGAAACATCAGGAGTAAGGGGGATTCTGGCTAACCCTAACAGCAGGAGTTTTACTGAACATACACCAGGATAATCGGACCTCTCCTAAAGTGTGGTTAGGGATGAAGCACTTAGTAGGGTTCTGTACAGATGGGCCTAGGGGAAGGTTCAGGAACCTAACTAAATCTTAGATAGAGAATCCTTGTCATACTGGAGTGGTATTTAGCCTTTCTAGCATATTGTTTTCATTTTGACTTTCAATTCTAGTTGCAGGATCAGTTGAAGCACATGCTTAAAATGGTCTGGAGTGGTTTTTTTGATATTTTTTTCAGATTTAATTGTAATTGTGTCTAGCTGCAAAACATCATTTTGGGTATAGTTGTGGTATAGTTTGTGTGCAGGTTTCACTGCACACACCTTTCATTAAGAAACCCTTTCATTAAACCTTTCATTAAGAAACCCTTTCATTAAGAACACTTGTTGAGGTTCTGGAGCTATGCAGCAGGAGCAGGGCTGTGAGTGTTTCACTGTGCAATTCAGGCTGGCCTCAAACTTACAGCAGCAGTCATCCTTCCTCAACCTTCCTGGGATCACAGGCGTGTACCACCACCATCTTCCTCAAAAAATGTTATTTTGAATTGCATTTCTTTTCATTCAGGGTGAAGTTATGTGGCTATAACATCCATCTCACGCTTATAAAATTTTTGTATCTACCCTTTTCCTCACCATAATCCTCCAGTTCTTTGTTTTTAAGTGAGTCGTTGGGTATTTTTGTCCTTGATCTGTGTGCAGTATTTGTTAATAAAGGAAGTTGATTTAAAAAAAAACCACTCTGAGATATAAACAGATTGCAACTAGCCTTTTCTCTTCTGTGTCAGCAGCTTGACTACTATTTGTGGAATTGGTGAATTACCTAGTTTCCTAAAAAGACTACTATGATGCTTGATAAAAAACATTTGTAACTACTATGTTTTTCCCCCTTGGGTGTTTAAACGGTCGTGATCATTTTGATATCACATTCAAAATGATACCTGTTTATTGTGTTGAGCCTCATTTTCTTGGATCTGACTTTTCTTTGCTCAAGATTAAATTGAAATGCCCCCCCTCCCTGGATGGAGAAGAAATGTTAGTCTTCAAGGAATTCTCTTTGATAGTGAAACCATACCAGAGGGCTGGTAAAGGCCTGAAATAATTGGCTAGGACTTGATGATAAATAACATAAGAAATTCACTGTCTTGGGTTCCTGGAAGGATAGTTACATGGCCCTCAAAACGTGTTACACATATAAGGAGGCCCCACTCTGAGCTGATTTCTCTGCTATTAAAAACTTGGAATTCTTTTTTTTTTTTTTTTTTTTGGTGCAGGGATCAAACTCAGGACCTCACACTTACCAGGCAGGCGCTTGTGCCACTGAGCTAAACCCCTGATTCCTCCTATTTCTTATACCTGGTGTCAAGTTCTATATTTATAAACATAAGTTTTTTAAAATTAATTTTAAGTCATTTTTATTCATTGCTGTTTCCTTATGTAATATTGCTTCTACTTGAACCACTTTAGTTTGGCAGTGTTTTATTATGCTTTTTAGTTTAGGAAAATTGAAAAATTCAGAAACAGTGAGTATAGTAAATATTCTCCCTTCACTACTGGAGAGTCTGTGCGCACTAGCTCCTCTTTCTTTTAGCTGTCTCTGAAGTACCTGAGTAGAACACCCAGGACTGGTTTAGACCATTCAGTCTGGTTTTTTTGAGGCAAGGTCTTGCAAAGTTGGTCAGGTAGGGCTCAAACTCAGATCCTCCTCTCGCAGCCTCCCAGACAACTAGGATGATGGCTTAGATCACAATGTTTAAGTTGTAGAGTAAAATTCTTGCCTAAAATGGCCATTTTTTATATTACCGCATTTATAGTTTCACAGGTTATAGATTACTTTACATACATCGTTCATGTGACTTTTACCATGACCTTAAAATAGGAATTACTGTCCCTGTTCAGATTAGAAAACTGAGGTATAGGAGATTGAGGAATGGCCCACTTTCCCTATAAGGTGAACTCTCAGTTTATTAAGGAGACTCTTATCTATCCACTCACTGAACAGTAGTAAAATCTAGATTCAGAGTATTAAATGGGATCCAAACATACTAGAAATTCTGTTTATATTTTTCTGCTGTGAGAGAAGCCAATGACTTTTTAATCATACTACTTCTCCACTGTTTCTGTTCATTGACTTTTTTGGACCCATGGATTTTAAGGAGATTGTTTGCTTAGCCATTAGAGGGAATTGGCAGCAAAACTGAATGAGAATCCTTGTTGAAGGAGACCAGTCTCATCAGATGCTTACCTCTGTCTCTTGGGTCATTTAACCACTCCATATGTTTGCATAGAGTTTTGCAATTTACAAACAGACAAATGTCACATGGTTTTCAAAACCACTTCATAAAGTAGGTGGTGTCACTCAGATTTGAAGAAATTGTTTGAAGTGAGAATATAAATTGTAGAGATTCTGACTCAAAAAAAAATCATCTTTTTTTAGGCTGAAACTAAACTAATTGGACATGACTGAAAACCCTATACTAATCATCTTAAATTTTGTGAATTTACAGTTTGGTCTAACTAATATTCACTACTTTCCTACGTATCTTGTTAATTTGTAATTCATACATTTATTCTTACCTTTTTTTCCCCCAAGGAAAATCTATACTTTCTTTATATCTCATCTTGGCCAGACTGTGTGTGTGTGTGTGTGTGTGTGTGTGTGTGTTAAATAACATCTCAGGCAATGGCTTTGTAACTCAGTAGTGCTTGATAAGTCTTTTAAGTTCACATGTGTATCTGCTGCTACCTTTCTCATTCTAGTTTATTTTAAGGATAGCAAGGAATGGAGAATCCCCTACTTTTTCATTGTCTTCTGCAGTTAACGTTTTTATTTTGGTTCTCATTCTTACAGGATAAGGTTAATTTTTTGTTTCTTGAAGAAGTTGGATTCTAAGTTAAATTCATTTTGGATGTGGAGTTGTGTTTCCCAGATGAGGTGGAGCACTGCTGAAGGCTACTGCTTGTGGCCTATATAGCATTTATTTCTGTAAAGACACAGAATAATCGGTAACAAAACTGAATGCTTATTAGGTGCCAGGCACCGTTTTAAGGTGTTATCTTATGTAATCCGCACAGTAACCGTGGAAGGTAACTGCTATTATTAGCCCTGTTCTACAGATTAGGAAGATGAAGAGCAGAGAGGTTAGGTCACTTGCTTGAGGTCATACAGCTAGTGAGAGAGCCTGATATGAACCCAGGCAATCTGATTTGAGGGTTTGCTACTTTTAATCACAAAACTGTATAGTTTTTTCTTGATCCTTTTCTTTGTTTCTCCATAGCAGAAGACTGGTTAATATAGGTCAGTGGTGGCAAACCTATGGCACATGTGCTGTAACCAGGTATTTGTTATGATTGAAAGATTGAAAAGGTTCACTATCTCTGATATAGGTTAATCACAATCCTTTTCCCATTTTGGATAATATATTTTTAGATTAAGAGTGGGCCGTGATTTAGAAATTAGTATTGGGGATGATCTTAATTCTGAACTTTTTATCATATCTGCCTAATGGAGATAGCTGTAAAAGGAATGAACTTGGAAGATGCTCTGTAGTGGCTGCCATTTTCACCTAAATATCAGGCTAAGGCATGAGATCAGGCTCACGGACTTTCTGCCTGCCACAGAGAATGTAGTTAACCTGTTTTCACCCACCACCAGGGCTACAGTCCATGTGGAGTGGATATGCATGGACTTTTGACCTGCCTTGGGTGTTACGGAGTGTTGATGACTGATCTACCCAGTTAACGATAAGGATAGGCAGGCTGTGTAGTAGCCTTGTAGTCTTCAAGGGAGCCTTGTGGCAGTTACTGGTCATTTGTGCAGATTTGAAATACTCAGTCCCTGTAACCACATTTAGATGTCAGAGGATCTTGCTGTCTTTTTAAGATGAGTAGGTGATTTGAATTTGTGCATGAGACAGAAAAATGCTTTTATGTCCTTAGCTGTCATTTCCTCTTTATTGTGAGGCATATAGGAGGAAACAGTGTGAACCACCCCATAGGGTATTAGTAGTAGAGGGAGACTGGAGGGGAATAGCTGTTTAAAGAAAAACAGTGACAAAAGTAGGCAAGATTTGAAGTCCTTGACTTGGCAGTAGTCAGCAGAAGAAGGAGAGAGGTTGGTTTTGTTGCCTGTTCTCTGGTTGTGTTGAAGCCCATCTCTAAGATTACTGCAGGTCCCTCTTGCATTGAGCTAGGCTAGCTCATCTTCCCTAGGGTGGATACAAAAGTAGTTTCCTTGCAGTTGGTCTCAACTTGCTCTTCTGTAATTTTTTTTTTTTTTTTCCCCCTCACCCTCTGCTGCATGTCTACACATCAGTTTTCCTGCCAGAGAGCCCCTCCTTTTCTCTGGCGGTCTTCTCTGCGTCCTGTCCCCCAGTGATTCAGTTTTGTATTACGGTCTTCCTGGTTTTGCTGCCTCCATTTTTAATGCTGTAACTGCTTCCCACACTTCATACCTTCTAGTCCCTCTGCCCCCAAAACCAGTAGCCACCAAATGGAGCACATTAATGTTAATAATTTCTTAATTATGTTTGAGGTCTGAGCTCTGTCACGTAAGATGGTGGGGATGATGACTGGGAGCACTGGGGTAGAAGTTACTATTCTAAAATTTATTTAGACTTTTTCTAAAATATTGTGTGAGCCCTGACTTGGAGATCAAACAGATGCTTCCGTTGTCCTTCCAATTTGAGGCAGTTGTGTGCTGTTGTATTGAGGGCACATAGTTGTTTGAAAGCCCTTGATAATGAAAGACAGGGCAGTGAGTCAGGTTCTAAGCTGCCTACAGCTTGCTGATTCTGAGAGCTGATTCTTCTCCTGAATCAGAGCTAATTTTGGATGGCTAATGATGTTAATGATGTTAATGTTAATGATGTTAATGAGGTAGATGTTTGCTGGTAACTTTCTCTTACTAATTGTGATCTGACAGTACTGTGCAGAAAAAGAGAATAGCCCCCATCTCCCTACTGTGTGGAAGGGAAATAAATCTGTTTTCATGATTGTTGATGACTGTTCAGCTATGAAGGAGTACTCTAGTTGGTTTGTGTAGAGTCAGTACCATTTATAGGAAAGAACCCTAGTAGACTAAGATCTGAATACTTATGTTCCAGTCCCAGTTCACACTGAGTTATCTTGGGGGTATCACAAATGTGTCTCTGTATTTACCCTGTGAACTTTGCAGAACTATGTGAATGGAATGAGGTTTCAGTGGAAGCAGTTTGCAAGCTTTTAAATTTTCTGAAAATTTCAAGTACTGCCTTTTATCGACTTGGCCTTTGACTGCAATACCAGAGAAATTTTTTTTTAAATAAAGAAAAATTGTTTTTAAAATAAGTTCCTTCCTTCCCTGAAGCCAGCCTTCCCAAGAGTCAGGAATTGGAATCAGTGGAGCTAGACCAGTGTTGCCCCAGAACTTTTTCTTTTTTCAAAATTTTATTAGTCCATGTTTGCAGTACATAATTGAGATAAGAAAAAACATAACTCCCAACCTGCTAGGTGTCACCTGTGCCAAGTTTGTTTCCCCTGAAACTAAAGAATGAATTCTAAAGAATAAAGAAGATTAGGGGTAGGAAAGGTTTATTGGGGAACAGGAATCCTTCCTGAGAGACATAAGGGACTTGGAAGTGGGTTGCCAGTGAGGCCCTCTGTGAGGAATAATTTATACAACAAAGTCACAATGTTGGTACAACATGGATCAAACTGTAATCAACCTGTAGGATTACAAGTATAGCTGCTTAGCTGATATTGGTCCCACAGGTAAGCAGGTCTCATAGCAAGGGTACGTGGAAAGAACAAAGGTATTTTTGGGGCGGGATGGGTCCAGATACTCTGGTCACTCACTTAGATGACTGATGCCTAGCTGGACTTCCTGGACCAGGTGGTGCTAATTATGGTACAGTTCCAAGTTACTGCTTATCCCTTAGGGAGGCATGCAGGTCTGGCCATTGCATCTTTGTCTTATTGCCTGGTCTTCTTCAGATGCTCCTCCGGCCACAATTCTGATGTCTGTCTGTCTTTCTTTTTTCTGACTTCCTTAACAGCCTGGTCTCTCTCTGGCTGTATATTAATTTCTAACTTAGCTGCATATAATAATATGATGGCATTTGTTGTGGGGAGTTGGTACATACATGGCTGTAACATATCTTAACTGTATTTATGGGGAACCTGACACTAACATTCTTTTGTTTTCTCACTGTTTACCCATCCCCGCCCCAGTGACTTTAGGAACTTTCATCCAGTGCTCCCCTCTCTCCATCCTTTAATAAGATAACAGTTTTAAGGAGTTTGTGATCATAGTGTTAATTTATTAAACTAAATGTGACAGTGCATGTCTTTAACTTTTAAATGATTACATAAGACTTTCCCAGCCTTATGAGACATGTTGGCTGTGGGGTGGAAGGTATTAATATACTGTGCTTTGATTTTGGATATACCTGGATTACAGACTAGACTTTCATCATTAGCTGTGACTGTGGGCAAATACTTAACTGTGTTGGACTTTAGTTTCCATATCTTTTTGTTTATTTTTTTGGGACAGGGTCTCACTGTGTAGCTCAGGCTAGCTTCCAACTTGTGGTGATTCTTCTGTCTCAGCCTCCTGAGTGCTAGAATTCAGGCATGAGTCACTATACTTAGCAGCGGAATTTTATAAATGGAATCTATTTTTATGATGGAATGGAATTTTATGATGAAATTTACTTTATAAAGCAGTTGTGAGGATAATGAATATAAATTGCTTTGCACATTGGCTAACATAGAAAACATACTTAGAAAATGTGACCTGTTAATATATCAAATAATAATAATGGTCTTTGAAAATGCACAGAAAGATCTCCATTGTCAGTGTTTAAGGAGTTTTAAAATAAAAATTTATGTACTATAAATCATAATTTAGCAATTCAAAGAACAATTTTGACTTGAACCTGTTTTTATACAGGTAGAAAGTTGAACTGAATAAGATAAGCATTCCTTCTTTAGTGGCAAATCTTGCCTAGTCAGGCTTAGTGACTTAGTTTGGTGCAAATCACATTCAGACTTTCAATCCAGTTTGCATGATGACTGGGGTTTGGAGTTACACTGGAAATGGGTGAGTTTTTGACTTAAATTTAAGCCTCTTTAAAGGAGTTCCAAAGAAGGAAGAAAGTATAAAATAGGTGATTTCTAGGCCATCATCGCATGCATCATACAGAATTTGAGAGGATATAATAAACTCCTGAAGTTTATAGAGAATATGTAAATAAGGCCATTTGTGGTTTCACTTAATGGTCAAGAATATGATTCAGAGTACTCTTTCCTGTAATCTGGGGATTTACTGACGTCAGTTTTCTCTGGTGATCGAACTGGTTGATAGTGAACTGAATGAACCAACATCTTCAAACCTCTCCTTTTGTATGTGTTAGCACTGACTTTGGTGAGTGAGTGGCTGTTTGAATCTGAACGAAACAAGGCTCTTGGATACCACTGTGTCAGGCAGTGAGCTTAGCTCATCAGAGGGCCTAGAGGCTCCTTTCTATGATTCTAAAATGTCGCCTGTGTTGAGGAATGACACTGATTTGGCTGCTTGAAGCCTGTAGTTCCTTACAAGGAGTAAATGCAGAATCTGAGAGATGGTTTAGAATAGCATATTCCAGGCAGAATATTTAGTCCAAGCTTGTTAGTTATATATTTTTCTGCTGTCCAGATTCTGAAAATTTCAAGAGTTGAAAAACTCTGGTATGAATTTGGAGGCCTTGATCTCTACTAATATAGTGAACCTTCCTTAGCATACTTAGATCTGTGAGGTTTATCTCTTAAAGGCAAGTATCGCTATGGATATAAACAGAAAGTTTTCTACTTAGCAGCCTCCATTTTTATTTACCCTCATTACGTTGGCTTCTGGACTGTAGGGAAACAATTTCTGTTTCATTTTTCCTCTTGTCTGAAACATTCTTAGTCTAACACTGGCAGGTCCTGACTATTGTCTGCTCACTGCAGTGGGCCTGGCCAAACTCATAAACTATGCCTTTAAAGAGAGATCAGGAAGTTACTCAGAATGCTCTCTCTTAGCTTCTTGCCCAATGTCCTAAGATACTGACTGCCTCAATTGAGAAGTGCTGAGTGGATCCTATATGGAGTAAATGAGTAAGATAGAGAATACTTGCACTGTAGTTTCCTTTCCTAGGGACTAACTCCCAAGTTTTTCAAATAAGCCTGGATTATGATTATTATCTTATTTTCTGCCATTGTCACTTTCTGTTACGGCAGTATAACCTCAAGCACATTCTATGTAAATGAAAGTAGGCATCAACTGTAGTTTCCAGAGAGTTCCTCAAAATGTCGGTTGAGGCATGGCCTTAGAGTTCATCAGTGTACAGACCTCATTCTTTTTGGAGCTGACCTCTAAGATGGCTAGCCAAATTAGATAAAGTGAGCCTAACAACCATGTTTATTTGAAGGATTGGCTCTTCAGATTTTTCTCATCATATGAATTTATGGGATTATATGATGAGTTGAGCTGCTGTTACTTCCAGTTCAGTTTCTGAGCTGACTCTACTAGTAGTAATTCTCACCCTGGAATAAAGTACAGACTGTCCTGTCTCCTGCGCCTTAGAGTGTGTGTTTAGGGGGAGATTGTCCAATTGTAGACTACTGGGCTGTGTTTGTTTGCCATAGACCCAAAAAAGAGTGAGAGATGGGAAAAGTCTAATCTGAACTCAGAAATCTCCAAGAGAAATTTGCCATCTTTCAGCTGAAATTTGGACTGAATCTCAAAAGAAAGTACCTGTAGGTCAGTTAATACTTCTTGCCGAGGCTTACAAAAGACAGTGCATCTTAGCAAAATGCTTACCCATCCCAAAGAGAGATCCTAACTTGTCACATAAATCTGCTGCTACTTTTGAATATCCTTCATCATTCTCCTGAATTTGAAAAGGTAATGTGCTATAAGGAAAGAGGCTCTTCCTCAAGACATGAGGCTTTCTCATTCCTACCAGCCGGGCCCATTGCTAAAATGCTTTCCAGTGGGCTTGCTTTGCCTGGCCAGCTCCTAGGCTGCCCCAGCTTGCAATTGGCCTGCCTTTGCTTCATAAGCTTCCCAGGGTGGTGGTTCTTCTAAAGGCTTGTATGAATTGCTATTACTGTCTCTTTATAGTTTAAAAATGAATCCTTTTTTGTTCTTTGCAACTCATTTGCTTTTGTTTCTTTCCTTTTCTTTAAATTACTATTAACACCTGTTGATTCTTTTTTTTTTCTGGTTGGCCTGTCACTGCATTCCTGCTCCCCCTCCCTCTAGCTGGGTTTGTCAAGTCGCCCATGTCAGAAACTAAGCTCACGGGGGACGCCTTTGAGCTGTACTGTGACGTGGTCGGGAGCCCCACGCCAGAGATCCAGTGGTGGTACGCAGAAGTCAACCGGGCAGAGTCTTTCAAACAGCTGTGGGACGGTGCTCGGAAGCGCCGTGTCACCGTAAACACCGCCTACGGGTCAAACGGCGTGAGTGTGCTGAGAATAACCCGGCTCACCTTGGAGGACTCTGGGACTTACGAGTGCAGGGCCAGCAACGACCCCAAGAGGAATGACTTGAGGCAAAACCCTTCCATAACATGGATTCGAGCCCAGGCCACCATAAGCGTCCTTCAGAGTGAGTCCAGCACCCTACAGTAGTAGTACTGTAGTCATAGAGGTGGCCCGATGACCCTTCCCTCTGCTTCCTTTCCCTCTTCCCCAGTATGATCGCTTACCCCACCCCTTGTCTTCGTTTTTCAAACCCACCACCCCTCTGGTTGTAGTGTATGAAAACATCTGTGGCGACTTTTCTTTGCTGTCCTCTTTCTTTGCCTCCTTTGTCCCCCTTTGTGTCTTTCTCCTCAGGAACAAAGAACTTGAGGAAATTCGTGATTGTCCAAAATCATCTGCGCTGGGAAGAGGTGGTGGTGGTGGTGGGACTGGGAAGGTTACAAAATTTTTTTGAAAACAAAACCAGGCAGTGAAAATGAGGGTAGTATTGAAATTGTTTCTTTCCCTCCCCTTTAATTTTGTAGTAGGTTTCCTGCTATCCTTTTGCTGATTTCTTTCCTGGTGCCTTTCTATTTTTGTTTCTCTCCCCAATCTAACTACTTTTATATCGTGTGTTTATCTGTTTGAAGCTCTCTGAATAGCTACCTTCACCTGTATGGTTTTAAGTTTGTGCCTGCCCAGCCTCTTCCCTCACTGTAACTTGGTGTACACTGTTTTGTGATGGGAATGTTGCCTTGGGTGCAGTGTGGTGATGTGTTTTGATTGTTGAGTGGCATGTAAGCTTGGATATCCATAGTTCAGCTCTTTTTCTTTTCTAAAGCAGTGGCATGTTTCTCTGACAGCAGCCCTTCACTGCAGGGACATACCTCCTCCCTGGGCCTGCCCATTCAGTCTCCTGAGATTTGCCTCTACATAACTTACCATTCAGAGTTAGATGACACAGAGCTGCAGTATGCATGTTACATGTTCACCCACATTTACTCCCCAGTGCTGGAGATTGAACCCATGGCCTTTCCCTGAGCTATATCCCATGTTTTTTTGAGACAGTCTTGGAAAGCTGCCTGCAGTTGGATCAAACTTGGAATCCTCCTGCTTCAGCCACTTAGAGGTAGGCAAAATACATTTTTTAAAGCCCCATTGCACTGTCTCAGAGTCTTTTCAAGAGTTGCATCTGATTCCTGTTCAGAGATAGACTTTGGTGTGTAACTTGGTATAGGGACCCTCATCCCAGAAGATGGTAACAACAGAAGTAGCTGGATCCCATTCATACTAGCCTTCTCTTTGTTCCTTGGAAAAAGAGGAAACTAAATCCAAACCATGTTCTTTGTTCCTCTGAGTAAGCAGCTGGGTTGAAATCCCCTTCATCTTTTGTAGTGGGAACAGGAGACATCTGACATAGCAGCTTCGGTGTCCACTTCTGTTTATGAAAAGTGACTTGCTTGCTACTTGTATGGTAGGAAGGAGGGAGAAGTCACCACAGAACACCTACCTAGGAAGAATTCCAGCCCTGCATTAGACCTGGTTATAGGTGAGGAGGTATTCCTATCTAATAGGAGGCTCCTTTGGATTTTTCACATTATCCTCAAGGGCTCGGTGAGACCTGTAGCCACTTCTGTCTTAAAGAGCTGAACAATAGACAGAGTGAATAAAAGTAATAAAAATACTATTTTTATGAGGAATTTGGTAATAACACAGGAGGTAATGTGACATGGGCCCTGAATCCATAGACTTACATGAAAAATAGTGAATTAGTGCCTGATCTCCCTGAATCCATAGACTTACATGAAAAATAGTGAATTAGTGCCTGATCTTTGTAACCAATTGGAAGGGGTGGGAGAAGAGACTTGAGAGGAGAGACAGGAAAGGCTGCTGCAGTTGGCACTGTTGACTCAGAGAACCTGCTTCTGTGAAGAGGAAAAGAAAATCTGTCTATGTGAAAATGGGGAACATTAACCCAGCAATTTTTCTTTTCTTTTCTTTTTTTAACAATTTTTTTTCCCCTTGCACGTCTCCTTCTCCTGCCCCCTTGCTCCTTTCCTTAAAAAAGCAGAATTACCCAAATGGCCACAAAAGTCTGCACAAGTTAATAGGCATAGCCTGGGCTGGGCATTTGCTAATTTATTTTCAAGGCCTGACTCACAGCTTAGAAAGGCCATGAAAGCTAGGAAAAAAGACAAGGTTTTGGAGTACCTGCCTAAGAGTATACAGCATCTCCTGGTGTACTTAGAAACACACTTTCTAACTTGAGGGTATTTGCATGTGGTTGAACCAAGTCTTGGCTAGTCAGTCTCCCCAGACTTGTCCATCCCACTTTAATCCAACTTAGTGGTTTTGGAGAGCCAGACTGTTGCTGCTTTTTTTTTTTTTTTTTTTTAATACCTTAACTCTTAACTGAATTGTTTTATGATCTCTGCCATTTCCAGAGATATTGTCTCCATGCAGAGGTTAAAGTCTTCTAAGATTGACTTCCTAGCAATACTTCTCCCAGAACTCTGTGTAATGTAAGGCAAGGAAAAGATGTGCCCAGTGAGGGCATCTTGCTGGCCATGGCATGTTTTTCACATGTGCGTAATGGCTAGGGTAAAAGTCTCCTACCCAGTGCTTCTGAATAGGAGTCAGTGGCAGGTAACAATGTTTGAGCCTCTCCTAAATGTACATCACTCTTTAACTGGGCAGCATTCAGCCATAGAAATAAAAACCCCACCTTTATCTTGGTGCAGAATGTAGATATGGCACCACGGCCAAAGGAGCATGGTCTAGCACTGGTTTCCATATACAGCAATCACAGGAGGAAGAGCACCCCACAACCTTCCCATGGTACAGAATCGTGTTTAAACCTATTAAATTATCCACTTGCTCCCAGCTGACTCTCCTGGATCTTTTAACACTTAAGGGGGAAAGTGCTGTCCTTTGCTTTCCAAGAGTTCTTGACAGAAAGTCTACCAGGTTGCTTTCATCAACTTCTTAATCTCCCTGAGCTGCACTGGGCATTTGTATCACCACAGGTAAGAGTAGCATTTACTTTGGCCTCCTTGTATTTAAACATCTGGAAATTCTTGGCCTCATTCTCAGAATTCACCTTTTCTTGGTGCAGCCTGAGAGGAAGAACTAGGAGAGTCCCAAGTGGGACAATGAAATTGGATAATAAAAATTTAGTAAAAACCTAAAAGTGTGTTTGGGTTTTAATGTTGCCTTCATATTTTTTAATTTCTCTTCTGTGGAGTACTGGTTCTATCTTTTTCTCTTTTGTTTTTGCTTGGTTTTGATTTTTCTTGGAATTGTGATGCTTTCTGCTGATGGTATGTGTGCGCCTTCCATTGCAGGGTTTGCAGCCGTTTCTGCTCGACTTCTTAAGGCCCAGGGATTTGGCTTCTGTCCAGTGTGTCTTGGAAACCATGGGACACCACTGCGCTAACATGTTCACATGCATCTGCTTTTGTCATAGTGGCTGCTATGCCTCCATTATCTGTACATAGAAACTCTGTTTAATGTTACTGATAAGGACCAGTGCCAAATGGAAGATAACCTCTATTCTTTTGCCAGAATCTGAAATCAGTTAGAACCAATTTATTACTTGAGAAAACTTAAGAGTTTGTTTTGTCATAAGTTTTTTTAAAGATGTTAGCTCTGTAGTCAGAAACCTTACATTGGCTAGGAAGTCCTTAAGTAACTACATTTTCCAAGTAGCCCATGATTTCTTCATCCCTTTAATTTGCTGAACAACAAGAGTTCCAGTGGAGGGAGACAGTCCTGTCTTCAAATAGCTCAGAGTCAGAGGTACCCTGCATAAACAAGGGAAGAGTTGCTGCAGAGATATAGGAGCCAGGTAAGAAGAAATGGGAAGTCAGTCATGTGTTTTACAGAAAGAATTGGGAGGAAAAAGAACAAATCTCTCTTATTGTGGGGAGAAGATGGTTAGTTCAGACTTCACCTGAAAATGTTGGATCAAAAATAGAAAAAGAACTAAGCATGGGAAAAGATGAAAGATAACAAAAAAACAAGGAACAAACATAGACATACCCTGACTTTAATATAGTAATGAAGATTTCAGAGTGCTTTAAAAATAAAGCGTCCATGACTAATACAGTGTGACTTAAAATTTTTCTGCTCATTGTGCTATATTTGACTCATAGGATACTTTTGAAGGTAAACTGATGATCCTGTGTTACCTAAGCCCAGGATAGAACCAGACAAGTGAAGTATATACCTTGTCGTAGGGTGAAAGATTGGGGTGGGGGTGTTTTGGGAATGGGATTGTGGTAGAGAATTCAGTCATTGGGTTTCCAGGCCCAGTTTTGCCACTAATAAAAATTATGGCCTGCACAAGTCATTTTACTTCTTCAGCTCTTAAGGGTGGGGTGGGAGGTGACTCAGGAAGCTCTAAGGGCCTTCCAGTTCTCAAATTCTAGGATCCCATAATACCAAGACATATTGCACTCTAATATCATATTATCTTAAAATGAAATATGCAGTGCAATTCTGAAAAAAATTAGAAATAAATATGGGCCAGAGAATAACTAATGGAATTTTTTCTCCTCAGTATTCAGAAAATGAAGAGTTCCAGTGGGAAGTTTGATTTTAGGATCTGGACTTTCTGCGTAAACAGCTATGCATCGTTTGCCGTAGATTTGACAAATTTAAATATAGGAAATATCACACATGTGTCTAATTATTACTGTTTGAAGGCCCAGTGACTCCATAGGGAGTTTAATAGTTATAGAAATGATAATGCCTTTGTCTTTAAAACTGTAAGGTGGAGCCTGATTTTATAATTGATGTTGAATTGGTTGGTGGTTCTTATATCATAAAAAGGTGGTATTCAAAATTATGAGGGGGTTGTTGCTGCCAACACAAGCACCTGTAATACTCCCATTCTTTCACGTCTAGGCCAACTGGTCTTCAGGCTGTTGTCTGCGCTAGTGGTCATTTGCTTATAATCATTGTTTTTCCTTTTGACTCCTCCAAAGTGGTAAAGTGAAAGTCCTCATGTAGTCCTGTCTGCCCTCCCTCTTCTATTCTTCCCTTCCTATCCCACCCATCTCTCAGGCCAGGGCTGCAGATGCTGGAAAGCTGTGGCCCGCTATCATTATGCACTCTTATTACAGAACCAAGGATTGTCACCAGTGAAGAGGTCATTATAAAAGAAACCCCTGGTCCTGTCACCCTGCAGTGTAACCTCACCTCCAGCTCTCACACCCTTGCATTCAGCTACTGGACAAAGAATGGGGTAGAACTGACTGCCACTCGTAAGAATGCCAGCAACATGGAATACAGGTGAGAGGGGCTGGCAGCTCCTAGGACTGTGGGAAGAAGCAGAGCTAAGATGACTGTGATGTTTATAATCCATGTCAGGAGTTTATAAATGTGTTGAAATGAATTTGAAAATGTTACTTAAAAGACATTATGCACCATGCCTGTAATCCTAGTTTCAGGAGACTGAGGTAGGAGGATTGCTGCAAGTTCAAGGCCAGCATGAACTATCATAGTAAGACATCTCAAAAAAAAAAAAAAAAAAAACAAAAAACAAAAAACCCCTCACATTATGAACTATTATTGCAGTGAGCTGAACTGTTAACAAAACTGTGACCTTTGTAACAGCATGTTCTTACTGCTTTAAGAGGCTTACCAGTGCATTTCAGAACTTACTGGTAGTTGTCATGTGCATGTTCAAAAGATGAATCTGAGAAAATTTCTTTAAAAATGCAGAGTGAACTTATTTCCATGAACTGAAATGTGTACCAAATTGTGAACTTGGACATGAGATGTATTTTGTCCTCACCTAGATAGTTAACTCAGTATCTCTGAGGTAGGGTCCAGGATTTTATAAAAGACTACTAGATTATTCTAGCAAGCAGCTAGGTTGATCTCTTCCCTGTGGTAACAGACTGTGGGCAGCTGTGCAAGTCACTGGTAGGATCACTAGTAGAATCCAGGCCTCCTCCTCACTCTAGTGCTTGGAGTGATCAGAATGAAGTGGGCATTGAGACACCACCTGAGTTACCTTTCACCTCAGTGGTTTCCTTACAGTCACCATGACCTGATCATCACCAGCAAGCCCAGGATTTAGAGTGAGGATAGTCACCTGGAAGAAACCTCTGGAGAGGAATGTTTGTGGGTCTTGATTGACACCCAAAAAGCTGGTGCTTTTTGGAACATCTTAAACACATGGCACCTCATTTTTCACAGTAGTTTGTTTCTGGTTGGAAACCAGTCTAGAAAAGGATCAGCTAATCCTGCTTGGCAGGTCGAAGGAGTGCAGAGAAAGCACTGGACCACGGCCAGGAGAGCCAGCGTGCCCAGCGATAGCATGGCCATTGTACAGTGTTTACAGCATTGAGAACTTAAACACCACTCAGGAGAGCTGCAGGAGTTTGTAGATCCTTTCCCTTTCTTCAGGTGAAAAGACTAAGCCCCCAAAGAGTAACTCTTGGCTGCTTTGAAGGTCATACAGTCTGTCTGCTAAGTTTCAGAGGTTCCAGGTCTTTGAATTTTCTAGACTTGTTACAGAATTTTTTTTCTTTGCATTGTACCAGTACCACTTAGTAGCAAGTTAGTTAACTATTTCCACAGTAGTTTCTTCTGATAGCAAAGTAGAGATATCCTCATAGTTTGGATTAATCAATTAGAGATGTTGGGTGGAGCAAAGGTATCCCTAGTCTGCCTGTTGGTCTTACCGTACCCCGCCGTAATACCTGTTTCAGGGTAGTAGACATTCAGTAACACTGGGGTGAAGGTGGAGAGGGGTTCTTGCCATATTGCCCACAAAGCTTTGAGCTCTAACTTCATGAATATTCACCCTGGCTTTATCTTTCTCTGCATTTTTTTCTTGGTTCATTTATCCTAACATTCCAAGATATTCTGCATCCCTAGAGTTTTTCAGAGAGTCCACATTTGTGGAATAACAATTTAGGAGTCCCTTGGGCTACTCAGTAAGTTATCCATAGAGCCAGTTCAGAAACCTGCTTCTGCCTAGCCTATAGGGATTCTGTGGGCTTTATCTCCTTGCCACTGTGTAGTTGAAAGTAGTGATGTGTGAGAAGTCTAAGTCCATATGTATGACCTCAATTAGGGAGACTTCTTCCCTGGTATATCTAGGTGAACTCAGAGTTGGTCTGAGCCCTACATAGGAATGACTGCTGCTCCTCCTGCACACTCTGGACTACTTATTATGAGAGCAGCTGGCCTCTGTCTATCCTATTAGCATATTGATTTTTAAGATGACATACTTATCAAATTGAGAAGACATCTTGACTGCTTCTATTAGAATATTCTGATGTGGACATGCTGAGATAGGCCTGAGGCTTGGCTTTGCCTGTCCTCATCCAGAGTGAGTCATTCATATTCTTAGTAGCTGTCCCTCTCTTCCCCCCACCTCCAAGATCCTCTGTGCCTTCCCCCACCCCTTCATTTGCAATACATAATAGTTCAGGGTTTTTTTGGTACTGGGGATGGAACTCATGACCTCACGCTTAACAGGCAGGTGTTTATGCCGCTGAGCTAAATCCCTGGCCAGGTTCAAAAAAATTTTTTTCTTGGTCATTTTCAGTCTCTTTACACTCCTACTTTGCTGCCTTTTTGCCAAAGGGTCTGCCTCATTCTGAGTCTCTGGTGTTTCTTTTTTGGAATGAACAGTAAGGTAGGTATATGGCTAGTCAGTGGTTTAGATTAGTTTGTTTTTAATTGGATACTAATTAGAACAGTAGAGATTGGATCATAACAAGTATCATATTTTAACCACTAAGCAAAAGAGTAGGAGTCTACCTTTATCTAACTATCCCCTGATCTCAAAACTGTTGATGCTCTCTCTCTTTTTTTTTTTTTTTGGTGATACTGGGGATCAAACTCACAACTTCGTGCTTGGCAGGCAGGTGCTTAGAGTGCTGAGCTAAATCTCTAGCCCGATTCTCTATTTTCTGTAATTACTCATCAGCCTTTGTGCACATTTAATGTGTATGTGCACCAGAGTGTACTGAAGTGATGTGAAGTTGCCCCTCAGAGGCAAGAAAGCTTGTTTGTGATCACTTGTGAGATCAAGAGAGGAGGTATTCTGGTTACACATGTATTATATGTCCTTCCTTTTACTCTGCTTAAATTGGTCTGGGCCTGTGTACAGTTCTTTATTCTGAATTTGTGTTCATTTAATCATTTATTGATTTTTCCCTACTGTACTGCAGGCACATAGGTGAGGTGCTGGGTATAGAATTGTGTACCAATTAAATAGTGTGTACCCACATAGAACTTGTTTTGCTAGGGAGTCAGTGTGCAAGCAGTCTCATACATACAGAGCAGCACATTGTGATGAGCACTCTGAACAGTCAGAGTTGTATGAGTGAGAAACATACAGAGGATGGAAGACTTAAGGGTAGAGAGTGGTGACAGGGAAGTCCAGACCTAATGACAAAGGAGCTAGGTGGGCCAAGAGTGATAGGAAGAATGTTCTATGTTAAGGAACATCTAGTGTGAGGAAGTGATGCAGAAAAAAGCAAATGTATTACAAAGAGCCTTTCAGGGCTAGACAGTGCACAGGGTAAGGCTAAGGAGGGAAGGGGGCCAGATCCTGCAGGGCCTTGGAGTTTTTTTTTTTTTTTTTTTTCCTTAAGCTGAATCTCTGTGGCTAATGTTCTGTTGTCAGATTTGGTTGCTTGCTTAAAAAAAAAACTCAAAAACAATTATATATGGTCCCTGTTAGTAAATTATCAGAGGGCATGCTACTAAATGTTGAGGTCTTTAGGAAGACTCAGAAAAGGCCACCACTTTGTTCTTGTTTCTCTAACTAGAACTATGAGGCAAGAAGTTTTTAGTGATGGTTCTGTCCACTAAATCTGAGTAAAAATGGTTATACTTGGTATTGGCCTTTGTGTTTTTTGAAAATCATTTTATTGGTACCTTTTTTTCCCCATTTTCCTACCTTTCATTCAATCTCTCTTTCCCTGGCCCTCTAGTTTGATTACTTTTGCAGTTTTTTTCCCCTCCTAATAGACTGGAGCCTCTTTGTTTGTTTGATTGTTTTCTTTTTGAGTCACTATGCAGTTCAGGCTGGTCTTGGGCTTACTTTGCAGCCCAGGCTCGTCTCAAACTTGGAACCATCTCTTGTCTCAACCTCTCAAATGCTGAGATTACAGAGTGCGCCACCATTCCTGACTAGACTGGAGCACTTTAAGACTGGGGCCATGAGTTTTTCCTTCTCTCTGTTCCTGGCATTTAGTAAGGAGTAAGGCATTCATGCTTTGGGATACACAGAGGGAAGATTTTACTTTTAATGAGGAACAGGTGAGTTGCGTTAAGGAGTAGGATTTGGAGAGCAAGGTCCCTAATGCCCCCTTTGAGTTTCCACAATTTTGCTGTGTATTTTCATCATACCCAGTTACCTCACTTCATTTTTCTTCTCATCTCTACAGGATCAATAAGCCACGAGCTGAGGATTCAGGCGAATACCACTGTGTATATCATTTTGTCAGCGCTCCTAAAGCAAATGCCACCATCGAAGTGAAAGGTACAAACTGGCAGAAGCTGTGGTATTAGCCTCTTGTTCCTTCTAAGATATCACCTTGGTCTGGACTATTAAGTTGTCAAGCTCTTCTTGTTTCCATTTTGAGATGTAGTGTAATGTTATGGGTAGGACCACAGATTCAGGAGCCTGGTTGCCTGGGTTTAAATCCAAACCCCATTGCCTAGCTGTGCAACGTAGGCAAGTCACTAGCTTCTCTGTGTTTTTATTTTATTGTTTGTAATATGAAGATACTAGTAGTATGTACCTCACAAGTTTGACAGGCTTATGTAAGCTAGTGTAGGTTGAACTATATGAAGTGCTGTTCTTATAGTTCAGACATGATTCAATGTTGGCAAGTCATATGGCCCAGCCTCATACAAAAACTCTTAGATCAGTGCTTTACATGTTATAACATGGGTCTTCAGTGGGTTGGTAGGATGGTGTAAAGTACAGTGTGCAAGATGAATATAAGCTGTCTGTGGGTAATTCATAAATTTAATAGAAAGCCTATGAGTACATGGCATCTTACAAGTGAAACCATAATGGAAGATTTTAAGAAGGTCAAATTATAAAAGTTAGTTATCTAATACTATTCATGTCAGTTTTCCCATGGTGTTCACAGGAAGCAGCCAAGACACAGAAAAGAGAAACCGCCAGCTCTGTGTTCTATTGTGAGCTGGTAGCAGAGATACTATAGAGCCCAGGTCTTGACTCTCAGTTTAATGTTGTTCCCATGGTCATAACAAGACCAGGGGAAGGCAGGGCTTCTGTCTGAGGTCAGACTGGGAGGTGAGATTTTTACAATTTTCATTTGCTTGGGAAGGACACAGATTTCTTTAAATCTATAGTGTCATCTCAAGAAACTGGATAGATTTTGGAAAAAGAAAGAACCTATTTAACAGGTATTCAGGTCTAGTTGGGAGATTAAAAATTTAGATTTGGGCTGGATGACATAACTCAGTGGCAGAGCTCTTGCCTAGCAAAATAAAACAAAATTTGAAGAAAGGCTTAGTTTCTGTCATAAGGTAAGAAATAAAATAATGTATCTTTGTGACCTAACCCTAACTTGTGAATGGTGGAAGGGACAGCTAGTGACTCCTTGGCTGCCAGATGTAATTTTGAATGCCTGAAGGGGTGGAGTCACAGTGGTTACAGGTCTCACAGGCCAGAGCCTGGTGTTTGACTTCCTCAGTGGCTTTTCTTGGAGAGAGCTAGATGCTTTTCTGGTTTTGAAGAATGCCATGTCTGTGCAATGTGAGGGTGATGGAATAGGAGCACATTTCCTGTAAGATGGTGAAGGCCTGTTCTAGCCAACTGAGCTGAGCTGTGTGAAAACTTCCACATAGGAAACTGGAGGCCTTGTAGCATCTGGGCTGAGCCCATGGCACAGAGTTCAAGGAGCAGACGGGATGGTGAAGAAAGGAGAGTGAGTGATGTGTCTAGCTCTTGCCCCTTCTCATGCCCAAGGAATGAATAATTTTACACATCCCTGCAAGTCTTGGCTGACTGTGGTCCTTAAGGACTGTAGTCCTTAAGGGTTGAGAGAGAATGATTTCTAAGAGTGGAAGCAGAAGATTTTTTTCACTGGTTTGGCTGCTATAGGAGATGGGATTTAGTGGCCCCAGAGCCATCAGTTTTTACCTTTCTTCAGCAGATATGGAGCAGTAGTGGAAAGGGGCAGAGCACCGGCAGCTGCAAGCAGGAGCAGTGCCTGTAACTTTCAGATGCAAGTTACAGCTTGCATGGTTCCTTCATGATGCCGTACTCAAGGCGCTGCCTGCTCTACTGCATTTCTAGTGTTCTATTGTGCCACAGCCCTGGGGGGAAGGTAGAATCAGTGGTGGTGTCCTGGTTTAAGGAAACAGGCCTTGAGAAAATTTTGTTTTATGAAATTCTAATTTATATTTTGTGACTACATTATATATATTATATAATGATATATATATATGTATAAAATATATGAAGTATATGTTAGCCCCTCAGGGAAATTCATATGAAATTTCCTCCTTTCTCCTAACACCTGGATAGAAAGTTTAATGTTCTGGTCTTTCAGGTTCTGGATCATTGAGTCTGGTAAAGGCTATGAACCTCTGGCTTTTTCTGTGTAAGTTACAGGATCGTATTCTAAACCAGCTTCTAATTGTGATTGGATAGAAAACTTTCCTTACATTTAGAGTGAGGTGTGTGTTAACTGAAACCATTGTCATACATACTTTTATTTTATTCCCTCAGTGCCTCCAGGGTCGAGTTAAAGACAGTTACCTTTTTATCACTACAGTGAGTGCAAAAACATCTACTGAGTAATAGGTAAGAGGTGATTGTACTTGAGAGAAGAAATACAGGGAATTCAAGAAACATAAGTGACCTCTTTACTAAAAAAGAGGCTCCGAGAGCCTTCTTCCATTATGGCTTTTGTTGCTGCCATCACTTCGAAGCAAAGATAGATATTTCTTCTGCACATGTGTTGGTTACTTTTCTCTTGTTGCCAAGACAAAATACCCAACGCCCAAAATTAAAGATGGAAAGGTTTATTTAGCTCAGTTTGTGGAGGTTTCAGTCCAATATCAGCTGGCTCCGAAGCAGAGTGGCATAGCACAGAGGCAACAGTTCATGGCGGCTGGAAGACAGCAAAAGTAGCAAGACCAAAAAGAGAGGAGCACTCAGAGACTCTTTCTCTCCCTTACATTGTATGTAGGCCACTCACCCTAGGGTGTGCATAGCACTCATACCCATAATCCCAGCATTGGGCCATGAATTAATCACAAATTCTAAAAGCCTGCCCCCATGACTGTGTGAGGCTTTGAGGTGACATCTAGGCACAAACCATAATAACAGCACATTTCTTCCCATGTGGCTTTTTCTGGCTTTCAGAACATATAGAGGGAGTTACTTGTGTAGGAATGAGGCACAGCATAACTAGGCCATTGGAATTACCTGTAAGGGTTGTGTTTCTCAGGTATTTGGCAGGTGACCTAGAGTGGAGGTAAAAGTAGAGGCTGGTTGGCTAGGAGAGAGGAAACAGCTGTGACTTAGCCTGAAGCCTGGCTTTTTTGTGATCTTCCGACCTGACCTTGTGACACTTCAGAGGTGGTGGCTTTCAGACTCCACACCTTATAGAGGATTTGTGAATTAGGAGATGTTGAAAATTTCTAACCCTGTTTTCTATATCCCTCCACCCCTTATTCCCTCGCCCTTCCTGTTTCTTCCTTTTTTGAAATTAAAATATATGCTCATAAAACAAACAATTTTTCTATTTAATTTACACAGTAAAAACCAAAATTTCCTCTCATGACTCCCAAGGCCTATCCTCATCTTTCCACCACTTTTATTAATACGTGAAACAAGGAATCTGATTTATGATTTTGGCGGTAATCAAAACCTCTGCAGCAAACATACAACCGCTTGTGTGAGGTGAAGCCCATTCTCAGAGAGGTGTAGACCTACTAACTTATTAGGGCCATCGCGCTCCTCACCCAGCATTTCTAATCAATTTGTGACTATAAAAGTCACATTGGTCTTGTTTTTTCCCCTCCCTGCTTCTTAGATTTATCATTTTAATATTTTTTAGGACTAAATGTTAGGATTTCTGGAAGAGGGTTTTCCTTGTTTCTGCTTGCTGTTGTCCATACTTCACAGATGACCAGGCCAGACAGCTGAGGTGGGGCATGGGGATGATGAGCATCATTGAGAGGAGTAATACATATGTCACATTTGTGCAGCACCATTGTCATCTGGACAGCAGCACGTTTATGGACATTTCTTGTTATTTCCTTCTCTTTAAGGGACCACCATGACCTTCCTTAATAACAAGAATAGCT
>PVJX010000414.1:226851-236924 GCA_004027295.1 Dolichotis patagonum
TTTTTGTCTTTTTGAGATAGCGCTTCACTATGCAGTTCAGGCCCTACCTCAGACTCCCCAAGTGCTGGGATTATAGGCATTTGCCACCATGTCTGGCAAAATCACTAATTTTAAATGTTTTAAAAATATATATCAATTTACAGTGGTAATACTACTGCTCATATCAAGATACTGAACAAAAATCTTGCATATGAATGCCTTTTAAATGTGAAATAGTCTTTTAAATGTGAAATTTCTTGTAACATCCTTATTTCTACCTAACATTACTTTCCATTTTTATGACTTAAGGGTTTCTGTTACCTCTGAACCTTTTAACTTGTTTTATACAAATGTGTCTTGAATCAGAGATTGATTTTTTTTAAATGCAATTTGAACCTTATTAATTGGGAATTTAACCAGTTCATGGGTATAAATGCACTTTTATCTGTGTTAGTATCTTTTTATGCACATTTTAACCCTTCCTCAGTTTTTTTTTTGTTTTGCTAATTTTCCTTGGATTTCCACTTGCTTCCAATTCTAAAAATTTGGAATATATATAATCTTATTTTTGTGCTCGACTCAATGACAGATTGACTTATATGAATGACCACTTGAAGCAGTAATTACTTGTTTTCCCAATTCAGCATTTCAAACATATCCACCTCCAACCAGTCCTTCAGAAATTTTCTCCTTATATTATCAGTATTAACATTATGAACTTCTTAGCTTTTTTCTTTTAAAGGAAATAGAACTGTACCATTTTCCAATTCTGTCAAGTTAACATTTAGAATGTCTTCATTGTACTTGTCTTGCCCACAGTGACAAAGTACTTTTATCTAAAATACATGTGGCATAACAGCATGCATCTTTATCTATAACATTACAAAAGGCAAAAAGTAAAATAGTCTCTATTTGCCCAATACACTGAATATTTGGCATGCACTTTCATAGTTTAAAACTATAAAAAATTTTTTTTACATAGAGCTTACAAATCTATTTTGCACTTAGGTATATTACTCTGTATGTAACAATTTTAGACTTTATGTAGCTTACCTAGTTTTAACCATCAAATCTTTGATATAATTCTCTCTACTCTTTAACTTTTCTGTTGGATGCAGTAAGTCATTCAGCAAAATTTTCAGAGAAGATTCTTGGTCGATAACTTTTTTAACCCCTTGGCATCTAAGAATGTCTTCCAGTTGCCTTGCATACACAGATGGTAACTTAGCAGGGTTTATAATTCTTGATTCTAAATAATGATAATAATATTTATTATTAGAAGTACTCCATATCTCTGCTCACTCCTTTTCCTGTCTCATGGGGATGGTCCCTACTTGTCGTTCCAAGCTTCCAATGCTGGGGCAGAAGAGACGTCGGAGCTTTTATTAAATTTATCCAATGTGTGGCCTAGATACTAGATGGTGAAAAAACACTTTAGTTGATTATCATGTGCAGCCACCATTGAGAACCACTCACTGTCTTGGGAGAGAATGTCTGTGCCTTTTGTTCAGTGGTTTCTCCTACTGAAAGTGGCGGTGGTCCTAGACTGTTGTCAGCTCCACAATCAAGGGTGTGCCACCTCTGTGTAGAGAAGCTTGTTGAGCCAGAAGCCTGCATCATTTTCTTCCTTGAGATGGCCCAGATTTCTTTGGCTTTAAGTCCAAAGTTGTGTTCTTTACATTATTCCATTGGCACCTGCTCTGCCAGGTAAACCAGCTACCTCAAGCCCAAGGAGTCCTACTATATCTATTAGTAAAGATGTCATGTGGGCAGTTTGCTGTGTAGTTACAGTAATGTGTATTGTATTCTTAAAATTTTTTGTGGACCCTGTTCTTGTTTGATTTACTTTCTTCTTAGGAAGGCACAAAATGTGTGATCTCTGGAATTAGCCCTGAATTGGACTGCAGTATTACTAACAGTATAATTTTAGACATTAGATCACTTTGCCAAATTTCAGTTTTCCAATCATGAAACTGGGGTAATACCCGCATCATCAGTTGATACACTTATTTATTCCTGCGTCATCGATTACCCCAAAACTTAGTGGTCTGAGATAACAAACACCTGTCACATCACAGTTTCTGTAGGTTTGAAATTAAGAGAGCGTTGTGGTAGATGTCCTCAGAGTTCAGTGCACTGTTATTGCAGCTGTAGTCCCCTGAAGCTCAACAGGGTGCAAAGAAAAAGTCACAGCGCCTTTTATGAACTCGTTTCCAGAATTGGATACCTTTATTCATGCTTTATTTTGTTCATTAGAAGGGAGTTACTAAATGCAATTCACACTCAGAAGGGCAATTAGGCTTCACCCCTTCAAGAGTAACATATCAAAAAATTGAAAGATTCTCATGTGGGCCTGAGCCCTAAGGGACCTCTCTCTGGCCACTGCTGACAGGTGTGTCCTTTGAGTGCTTGCTTCCTTCCTTACTGTGGGTGCACTGTCTCACCAGCTGGTGAGGCAAGAACAGGCATTCTGATTGAGCAGCTGCCATAAAAGAGAGGGAATTGACAGATCTTTGAACTGATCCAGAGGCTAAAGTGGCAATTTTGTAGGTTTGGACTTAAAGCCAAAGAAATCTGGGCCATCTTAAGGGAGAAAATGATGCAGGCTTCTGGCTCAACAAGCTTCTGTACCCAGAGGTGGCACACCCTTTATGGGTAGACCGTTGTGGCTTCCATTCAGCTCTGGTGATGCTGTCATCATTTGAAGGATGAATACTCACGGCCTTGTTCTCTGTAGTGTGTTAGGTATACGGGGTTCTTATGCTCCATACAGTGTTCTTTAATAAGATAGGAAAGTAGCAATCAATCTCTTGGCAACTCTTTCTTGTAGGTTTCTCTGCTTGAAGCTTGGTTTAGCTAAGCTCTGAGTAGATTTTAACACATTCATGGCAGGGCTGTAGTTCATAAGTCTTGCTGCTGGATAGCTTGAACCACTGGTAGTACATGCATGACTGTCCTGTTGGGCAGATTTTTATTATTTATTAGTAAAAAGATTGATAAAAGTGATTAGATCCATTTGTACCACCAGTGGTACAAGCCACCTGATGGGACAGTCATGCAGGTGCCACCAGAGCTTAAAGCTGGCAGAGGACATGTGAACAGAAGCATCTTCAGAATATTGCAGCAGATGAACTCAAGGGGAAGTGGTGGTCTCCTAAGAAACACCAAGGCAGGAGCAAAGACCAGCCCCCTACTCCTGTTTCTGACCTTTTCAGCCCAGGTGCTTGCAGAATAGTGACCAGTTAGAGGCCATGGAACCATGTATGCCAACTGAACTTTCAGTGACTGGTTTGAGGACGAAGCAAAAGCTGATAGTACTGAAGTCACAGTGCTTTATAGCACTCCTCAAATAACTGGGCCAGACTGGGTGTTCTCGTTGGTGCAAAGGAAAATGAAAATGGAAAAATTTACCCCATGCTAGCTGATTTCTGAAAATTCTGTCTCTATCCAAGGCAACATCTCTGAGCATCAGACTTGATACTCAGCTGTCTACTTGTCAGCCTCACTTGGGCATTAGCTATGCATCCTAACATCAGGCTTTTGGTCTTGACATTACCATTAACAGTCCTTAAGCACAGTCAAAATGAGTGAACAAAAGCTGCTCAGGGTTGGGGCTGGGAATTTAGCTCAGCCCCAACTTACCTGCTAAGTGCGAGGTCATGAGTTTGATCCCCAGCACAAACAAACAAACAAACAAACAAACAAACCACCCAGGGTTTTCTGCAGTCTCCCTTATCTTAACTGGCAAGTCTATTCTTATTCTTGCCAGTTGCTGAGGCCAAAACCTTGAAGTTATCCATGACTCCTTTTTCTCTCATGCCCCACATCCACTTCATTAACAACTGTGTTAACAGCCTACGGGATATGTCCAGGATCTCGGCGCCTCTGTCTGCTTCCACTTCTGTTGTCCCTATGAAAGCTCCCTTTCCTGTCTGCATGGTACAGGTCGCCTGCTTGCTGTCTCTGTACAGTTGTTCACATAGTAGTCACAGCACAGTCTCAGAAGCCAGGCAGGCTCAGGCAGGCTCAGTTTATAAATGTCAAAAGTTGTTTCAGTGACCTCTAGGCTGATCTGGGTCCCTAGTCTCTCTCAATTTTTCGTCTATCTTGGTTTGGTTACTGTGTTCCAGCCAAACTCCTCTTTGCTGTTTCTCATGTGTAACAACCATACAAGTACTTCAGAGCTTTTTGTTTCTCTGGAGCGTTCTTCCTCCATACATGTGACCTCCTGCTTTATTTTCTTCACAACTGTGCTAAAACACATCTTATCAGAAAGGCCTTTCCTGACCTCTCTGTAATATACCCGGCCTGTAAGTGGTGCTCAGCAAATGTATCAGCATGGGGTAGCTTTCCTGCACTTCTGCATATAATGTCTCTTGGCCTTGCCGTGATGGTGTTTTGGTTATGGTATAACTATGGAGCTTACTATTTAATATGTTTTGACCATAGAAGGCTCTGAAGAAAGGTGACCAATAGGCCTGAAAAGTGACAATGGCTATGAGAAGGTTGACCTGGAAAAAATAGAGCCACCCTAACTACTCATAAAAAATTTTGACAGGAAAAACAAAATGGTGTTTCTTGTAACATCCAGTCTAGAAAACAGTCCACACTGAATGGTGCTAAGTGGGCCTCAGTTTGGCAATGACTAGTGAGAGGGGCAGCTAGAGGCCTTGCTGCTGTATTCCTGTCCTGATATGTATTGAAGTTGAGTACAGGACCCATCTGTGCCTCAGTAGCACGGTCTGTGAGAGATAGAACCTTGCGTTCTTTCTAAACCAAGAAAAGCCAAGCTAGCCAAAAGTAATACGTGGGCTTACCCATGATTTAGTACAATTTTATGGGAGTTTGCAGTCTCAAAGTGAATGTTTTGACAACATACTCATGTATCTTCAAGAACACTGGGAGGCAGGCAGGGTCGAGCATTATCTCCATTTGATAATGAATATAGAATCGGGAGCATGGTGTAATTAAGGAGCCAGCAAAACTGAAATTTGGACCAAAGCCTATTGTTTTTTCCATCTTGGCCAACACAGTGATTTCTTACCTACTTTGAATTTCATTGCTTTCAGGTAACTGGTCAGACATTAATTTAAAACACAGTTGAAATAAAAGATTAAATTCAAAGAATTAGCCCCATCTCATGCTTCTTGGATCTTTGAAACTGACCTAATTTTTAGATTATAGCTGCTATTTTACTTCCTCAGTGATCCCTAAAAGTAGAGCACACCTAACAGGTGCTGGCATGTGTGGAAACAAGATTGGATTGATTGAGATTACTGTGAACTAGGTGTTCAAGTCACATTGTTAACTTGCTAATAACTAAAACTTCTGAGACACTGTTTGAATTTCCTGTTCATTCATTTCCCTTTATGAAGCCCAGCTAACTCTGGATCCCTCATTCCTGGAAGAGCTGTAGTCTTTGATACTCATCAAGTAGCTTTTCTAAGCCTTCACTGTGTTTGCATGCCTTGTAGTATGACTTGGTTTTATGTATTTTATCTCAGTGATCTCATTTCCATAAGGGAATATGACATAGGACATCTATAGTTACTTTAAGGGAAAAACTGGATGAGGAAAAGAGATGATAATTTTTGTTTTGGGTTTTAACCACTTACCAATCCAGTTATTCAAATACAAGATGACCAAAAATTGTACATTTTTGGTTGTTTCTTCTAAGATACTATAAATATAGAAACAATTTTATTAAACTTATTCAATATAAGGATCAACTAGTTTAAATGGCACCTGTTTGAGCAGTGCTTAGGATAGTACACAAACACACTGTCCAAATGATGCCCAGGGTAAACTGTTAAATGGTTAAGAGTAAAATTTATGACAGCTGGGCTGTGTCTTTCCAGGAGGTTGGAGAACCACTTACGTTAATAGAACCTCATACATGATTAATCCTGATACCTGCTTCACTGCTTTGGGGGGTGGAGATATGGAATGGGGTCGGCCTTATTATCCTATTCTGACCTGAAATCATCAAACTTGAATATGAGGGTGTGCCGAAGGCCAGTGTGTAGGGCCTTTGTATCTTGTTCAAAGTAGGTTACCATGGTAATTGTGGTGAACTCTTTCACAGCTGCTCCTGATATCACTGGCCATAAACGGAGTGAGAATAAGAATGAGGGACAGGATGCCATGATGTACTGCAAGTCGGTTGGCTACCCCTACCCAGAATGGATATGGCGCAAGAAGGAGAATGGTATGCTCGTGGTGAGTAGGAGGAGCCCTGGGTCTCTATCCCTGGGTCTCTCTGGTTGCTGGAGTTTCATCTAGGGAGGTCCAAGCATCTGGACCAGTTGCTGCAACAGCTGTACCTTTGATGTACGCATGGCCTGGGCCAGTCTTTCTAGAGTGGGGAATGAATTATACCATGCTTCTGGAGGACAGTATGTGTCCAGCATGGACTGTCTGGGTAGAGACTTAAGTTGCTTGCCTTCAGGATATGACACAGAAAGGGAAGAGCCTAACCTTTAACACCATCCCAAAGGGGCTGTAATTCATATGTCCCATTGCTGGGTGACTTGAGCCACCAGTGGTATATGAATTACTGTCCCATTGGGCAGCCTTTTATTTTTATTAGTAAAAAGACTGATAAAAGTGATGGAATCCATTTACACCACCAGTGGCACAAGCTGCCCAGTGGGACAGTTAACCATGTACCATTGGTGGTTCAAGCTGATGGGACTGTGTTAAAGTTTACTGTTACTCTAGTCCACTAGAGTACCTGTCTTATTTTTTTGGGAAAAACAAAGGACTGAGAACAACTGTGCATATATTCAAAGAACTAAAAAAAAATACCTGTAAGGAACTGAGGCAACCTGAGGATATGCGAAGGTAGTTTTAAGCACTGGTAATTTGGTAATATTTGCCCCAGAAAAGGTAAGGAGAACCTCTTTTCCAACCTGTGGGATGATTCTGATAATGTCTGCATAGTCAGTGCCTTAGATTCTCATACTTTGGTTCTGTTTCTAACCAGCTTCCTTGTCAGAACGATGTTGTACATTCCTCCTATTCGCAGGCCTGTGTGCCAACATCATCCTCTTTTTTGATTGTCACCCTCTTTTTCACATACCCTCTTTTTTGATTGTCAGTCTTCAGAATCAGTAAGATGATCTAGTCCAGCTCTTTTGGGAAGATTGTATAGAAACCAGAAGTCCTATTGAGTCTTTTTATTTTTTTTTAAAGTCCCATTATTCCCATTCTATGACCTCTTGATAGTAATCATGAAGTGTTCACAGCAATTGCACATGAGCAGTGATAGTTGGATTTCAGGGCCCTGTTGCAAAGGAAATCAGGACTGAGTGGGGAAGTGAAGATGTGAGTTGAGTCTTTTCAAGGCAGACCCTTAAAAGATCAGTAAAACATTGGGTTTACTCAGGTGCTAGCCAGAAAATGCCCATCTCTTTCTGCTGAGAAGGCCTTAGCTTTTGCCCAAGCAGGTTGAAATGATTCAACGGGTGTTTTTGTCTTCTGAAGGATGGAATTTGGAACTTTTATGTTCACTTCTTTTGAAGACTGTGAGTTCCACATTGCAGCCTTGCCCACTCTCAAACACAGTGACTGGGGGATAACGTTCTTCTGTGTATTCTTCTGTTTCTTAGTTGTTCCAGGGTGGGAACACACAGGCCCGTGTTCACATTGGTGCTGTACCCAAACCCCTGCTTGTGCGCTGTGATTCCTCCTTGCACATGTGTAGCCTTCATCGGGGGAATGCCCTAGTCCTGGTCCACAGGCTTTCCTTCTTGTAGTGACTGCTGCCTCTATGCCCTGTAGCACCCCATACATGCCTTTTATTGGACTTTCTCCTCCTTGAGGCCAAGATCCTTTGTGCCATCTCTCCCAGTTCCTGTTACTTTCCCTTCAGTGGGATATAAAATGCATAGTGTACCTCGGTAGGTAGTTGTAATTAATGGTGTAGATCTGAAAGGAAAGAGAAGTTAGGGATTTCACCCACTCTTAAGAGCAAGTCTCAGCATTGTTTGTCAAAGAAGTTTAGATTCACCAAGCATGAAGTCAAACACTGATGCTGACATCATACCTGAGATCTTCAGATATGCAGTGGGGGAGGGGTCCTGCCCTGCTTCCCACTTTGCTTTCTCACCTGACATTGGAAGTCACATTCATAACATTTTTGGGGTCATTAGGCTGTGGTCCTCCTTGCACTCCAGAGGCTGGAGAGTTCCAGAGGGACTGGTGGCGGTGAAGGAGAGGAAAAGGCATGTGCCCTGTTTCTTTTTGAAGTTTGTTGATTTATTGGTTTGGAGATTGGCATTGAAGGGCCTTCATCAAGGAAGTGTTCAGAATGCTTTGAACAAAGACAGAGTCCAGACACTGTTGTCTCCTTGCAGCCAGTGTCTTAGAAATAGTGGAGGATGGTACCACCCTCCCCCAGGCAGTTGACTCACCTTCTTGACCTTTGTGTCCCCACTTCTGCAGGACATTGTCAATTCCTCTGGCCGCTTCTTCATTACTAACAAGGAGAATTACACTGAGCTGAGTATTACAAATCTCCAGATCACAGAGGACCCTGGCGAGTACGAATGTAATGCGACCAACTCTATCGGCACTGCCTCTGTTGTCACAATCCTCAGGGTACGGAGCCACTTGGCCCCACTCTGGCCTTTCTTGGGAATTTTGGCTGAAATTATCATCCTCGTGGTGATCATTGTTGTGTATGAGAAGAGGAAGAGGCCGGATGAGGTTCCCGACGGTAAGAAAATCCATCCAAAGCAATAATGCTGGGGCTGGTTTCTTTGGGTGGTTGTCAAGTACCCAAAGAGGACTGTAAGAATATTGGGTTCTTCTGGTGAAAGAAGGAAGATGTTTATACTGGTTCCTAACCTTCCACCCATAAGATATTTTGTATTTGCCACTAAGAGCTATAATTAGCTCTCTTTGATAGGTGTTCTCCAAAGCCCATACCTTGCCCTTAAGGCCTTGTGGGAAATGGGCAGCTGTCAGTCTCTTTGCTCAGCTCTGTACTCCAGTACAGCTTAGCAGACAGATTGAGCTTAAGGAGAATCCAAGCCAAGCCTAGAAGCTACCCCGAGATCACAGGCGGATTTAAGGTATGGAATTGGGTGTCACATGGTTGCTTGTTGTGTAGCCATCGTGGATCACTGCCACAGTTCATCTGAGAAAAGCCATTGGGACAAGCCAGTCTTGGCCTGTCTGTCCCTTTGGTAGGTGCCCAAGGCTGTCACCTGGTTTTTCTGTCTGTGTCTCGGACAAGTGTGGTGGGAAATGTCTGATAAGTTCACCTTCCTGAGCAAAGTCAGTGGTTGCAAAGTGCTCCTGCTGGGAGCCCATGGCTAGTGTAGGCCCCCACTAGTCCAGCGTCACAGAAAGGAGTAGATAGTGGCAGATTTTTAAGCATTAGAAAGAACAAGAGCTGCCTTACGTTATTAGACATGCTTAGAATCAGAAAAGCCTTAGGGATTTTTTTATTTGTTGGTCATAGATATTCATCTCTGACCCTATAATTAGAACTTACCAGTTGTGCTTCAGATTCCTGACTACTTCATCCCCACATTCCTGCCCTCTAACATCAGCAGTTGGGAAGTATGTGTGGACCACCACCGAAGCATGTCCCTGCGCTCAGTGCTGGCCAGTGAGAGGTGATGGCAGGGCCACAGCCGTGGTCTGGCTATCTTGGGGTTTATGCTGGTATACTTGCTGTAGTGTGTCCCACCCTGGAGTTGACGTCTCTGTGCTGAACTACCCTCAGCCCCACATATGGCAGTAGAGAGCAATGAGGGCTCCTGCTCCCTTGGAAAGAGCTTCCCTCGGAGGCACACCACTGCTGGGAGATTCTGAAAGGACATGTTGAAGAGCAGTGACCACTGTCTTTTTTCCTTCTCAGCAACTGATTCCTTTCTGTGCTCGGTCAGTGCTGAGGTTGGGAAGAGGTATTTTGTTGACACTTCTACACCTGAGGGAGGCCTGGTGGGTATCCCTCCCGATGTATTTGGGCAGTGAGCTGGATGGAAGCTGGGGTAGATATCAGCTGGAAGCAGAAGGGCCTTGGATAGTGATCTAGTTCTCTGTGACAAGGCTGTCCCCAGAAGTTCTACTTCCTCTTCTAT
>PVJX010000414.1:237024-266955 GCA_004027295.1 Dolichotis patagonum
CTTTTTTTTTTTTTTTTTGCTACATATTAGGACTCCCAAGACAAAGTGCACCAAGAATAAAGGGGGGGGGGGGGAGAGAGTGGCCTGTCTCATCCATGTTTGCAGCTCTGCTCTTTGGACCATTCATGCCTCATTCTTGAAAAAGGCCTTCACCCTTCAGAAAGCTTCAGCTTTGCTAGATACTGCCTTCCTCAGCCTGCCCTTTATAAAGGTTAAATGACCAATGGCAAAGATGGGTTTCAGAACCTAATTTTTTAAAGGTTTAAGACAAGGCCGGTTGCTACTGTTATGAGAATGACACATTAGCATATCCCCTTCAGTGGCTCCAGTTTCTTCACACAGCCACTTTATTGATGAGGCTGCTGTCCCAGCAGGTGCGGTATATGTTCAGGTGAGACCTGACAAGTGGTTCGGATGGGTTCTGACAAGTGCAGGCACACCTGCCCGGGGACGCAACTGTCTTTCTTAAGGTGTTCATTGGTTACTGAATTCAAAGGGGCCAGCAGTTTGTTATAGAGCACATCTCTGGCCAGCTAGTCTTCTGAACCACTTCCTGGAGGGAAAATAAGCTCTTAAGCTAAATTAGTATAGAGAGTGAATGAACACTACATGACCACAGCAGTGCCAAGTGAAACCTTGCTCATCTCTTGGGAGAATACTTTAAGGCAAACAGGTCTACTTACTATGGTTGGACTGGGATAAAAAATAGTGATGCTGGAATGACTGCTGTGTCCGCCTTTTCTTTGTCCCTTCCTGCCAGCCAGTGTGATCCAGACTCCCTCTCTACATCCCTGCCCTTGCCCCAGCATTCCCATCCCAGTTTCTTCGTCTCTACTTCTTGTAAACTCCTGCCTGCTCCCCACCCCTTCCTGGGTATGATCTTTTTTTTTTTTTTTTTTTTTTTTTAATTTGGTTCTAGGAGCCGGGGATTTAACTGCCTGCCTGGCAAGCATGAGGTGTGTTCAATCCTCGGTACCACAAAATAAATAAACAAATAAAAATAAAAGTTGGTTCTTCAGTGAGCTTTCCTTATGCTGTTTTTAACCCCCTTTTAGCCAGTTTCCCTTCAACTCTGATGAAATTCATAGGAAAGACTCAGTGACTATGTTCTTCTCATTTGTTCCCCCTGAAGTTACAGACAGATGCATACACATACTTACCCTCTTTGGGAATGAATGAAGAGACAGGCACATTCTGATACAAACTTGGGGAATTAGAAGAGGTAAAGTGCAGGCTTATTTATGCCAATGTGGAAATGGGAATTTTTTTGGTAGGCCTGACTTGATTTTTCACTACAACCTCAGTGCTTTATTGTAAATACCTATTGCTCATTTCAGACTTACTGAATTTATATGAATTGATAATATATTTTCAACAGTCTGAGTTGTTGGTAACTCATCACTTTACTAGATAAGCATTAAGTGGATAGTACAAAAATATAAAAACATACACATTTAAACTTAGAGCTTAAATGGGTTTCACTGGAAAAGCTTTGATGGCTTTTCACCCCTGAGATTGCACAGGATGGGGGTCAGCTGCTCATCTCCTGGTGTCGGTGGCCGTGGTGCAGGAGTCTCACAGTTGCCCTTCTTTAGATTCTGCCGCAGTCTTTGGTCACTGCCCAGTAATGCGTCTCCACGGGATTCTCTGCATAATCACTTTTAGCTCAAGAGATTTTAGGAATAGTGAATCATGGAGCCAGATAAGAGCCTTAGTTTTTCACTCTGACTATTCCCTAAACCGATTTAGCCTTCCGTCCACATTACAGTCAGACACCTGCTGGGAGCACACCTGTTCTGAGCTGACAACACGCAGAGCAGCTGTGCGTGTGCTCGAAACTCCCTCCCCACCCCTGGGACATGTGATGCTGCCCAGCCACTGGGGTTTTCATTTGTGCTGGAAATTTTGGTGACCTCACAGACATTAAATTAAAACATCAGGAGGAACAGATTTAAGAAAAAGCACTGGCATCAGAGTTTCCTATCTTTCATGCTGGTATCATTCTCCTAAGTGAGCCCCAGGGATCCTTAAGTTACTGGTGGAAAGGTACCTGAGGATTTGGGATTTCTGTTTTTGTTTTTTTTTGGATTTGATGACTCTGACATGTCAAACTCCTTTCAACATGGTAGATTTAACCAGTTACAATGTTCAAAATCTGTTAGTCAGTCAAGAGTGTTTGGTAGCATGTGAAACTTTGCAGCAGGCAAGGGCGTGACTATAAAGTGATGTCCAGAACACACTCATCTCTTCACTATGGACTGCCTGGGCCAGTAATAAGTGACTCTGCAGAGCAAGTGTAGCAGGACCAAAGGAGAGGAGACCAGAAATAACCATCTCCTTTGGGTTTAATGTTAGATCAGGCAAAATGGAAGTGGCTTGAGAGCCATGAAGCCCCACCCTCTTGGAAGTGCATGCAGTGACAGAGGAGCTTTGACGTCAGAGTCAGCTCTCAGTTGTGTTGACCCTAAGCCATCTTTTTGGAAGTGACATTGTGCCAGGCAGGTGACACTGTGCCAGGAGGTGACATTGTGCCTAGGCATTGCAGAGTATCTTCTAGGCTGCAGGGTGGGTTCCAGAGGTGGGCTGAGGGAGAAGAGAACCCACAGAGACCATGTACTGGTTCCACCAGGAACTCTGCTTCGGGCATCTGTCTCCATCCTCCCCATCCTCTTCCTCTATAGCCACAGCTCTACAGAGTCCCCAGAACCTGTCATTGTTTAAAGTGCCTATGTTTGGCCTGAGGGTTTGGGGTATGTTGATATTTATCGGTTACTATGACTTCTTTTTTTTCCCCCTCAATTGCATCAAACCCTTAAAACATGGTGGTAAGTGAGCGATATGCATGCTTTTGGAGTTTGTTTAATCTCCGCTTCAGTCTATACAATGCACAGTTCATGATGTTAACACTTTCTTTCAAGTTTACTTCATTCACTTTCACAACTAATTTGGATTTCAGTTTGCTGTTTAATCCTCATTTAGTTTGGTTTTCATACCTTTTTTCTGTAGTTTTTTTCTTTCTCTCTCTCCTGGCTTCTCTACTCTAGGGGTCAAGTCACCTTTTTGTTTTTTGTTTTTGTCTGACCTGTAAGGGAGAGCAATGCTGCAGGTAGTGATCCAGTGCAGAAGTGGAGGGAGACAAGGCTCTTCTCTCTATTCTCCTCAGTGGGAGAGGGGCTCTTGGGACTCAGAGTACAGCGTGAAGAAGCACAGCTGCTCCCACTTGCAGGCATGGCAGCTACACCACAGGCACTATGGCTACAATCTGACATGCAGCCCCTTGCATGTTAGTGGCTTGTCAGGTTGAGAGTGACGTTTCTAAGCAGCCACAGGGAAGACCCCCTCTGCAAAAGGTTTGAGATGCTTGGATTGGTGCCTACAGGGTCCTACTTGGAAAAGGTTAGCCTGCTATTGTGATTCTCCCTCTCCCACCTTTTAAAGTTGGGAGTAGATTGGTGGTATCCTTGATTCCTCTATTTTGCATTAGAATGTTGTATTTTTGCGTGCACAGCAAGAGCACTAAAAATACTGTTAAGTTGGCTCCTGTGTCTTCTCCTTTAGCTCCCTAAGATGCTTAACTCCTGGCATGTAGCAGGGCTGACGTGGCCAGGCACTGAGCAGCAGGCTGCTGTGCAGGGAGGGTTTAGGCTGGACTTACGTGTCTCACCACTTGGTGTCTTTGTAGCTCTTCACTATACACACAGTACACACGTCCCAGGTGTCCTCAAGTCTTAGTTCGTTCTTTGTCCCTGTTTGGTAGTGTGCTGTTGTTAGTAATGGACTTCTGTGGACACTGGTGTGTTGCTAGCCTATTGTTTTGACTGATGAGTTGTTGGTTTGTGGTTCTTCTTTTCTTTTTTCTTTTTTTCTTTTTGAAATCCTTTTGCTCCAGTCACTGTGTGTGCTGGCGGTGGCTTTGCCTCTCCGTTGCCTGGAAGGAACAGGTGGAGCAATGTCTCCCTGTGACAGACATTACTCCCGACGTGTGCTCCTGCAGACGCCTCCACTGAGACTGTAACCTCATAACTGCTTCATGTGCACCAAGCCCTCTTGTGGAATCCTGCTGAGAGGTTTTCTAGACAGCTTTTGTGCAAACTTGTGAATCCTTTCGTCCACCATACTTTATATCGTAAAAGCAAACTAAGAGCACTTCCTTGTTTCCTATTCTTTTATCTCTGCTGAAAAGGGATCAAGTTGCCCTTAGTTGAAACAGGAAAATCTTATAAATCAGAATTATAAATACCAATTTAAGAAGGCCTCTAAGCTCAGATAAGCTTTTTTATTTAAAAAACAAAACAAAACAAAAAAACCCCAACAACCTCATGGCCGTTCTGGTTTTGGCCAGTGCATAAGCACAAGCCTGACTTTTGTACCCGAAGTCTTTCCTAGAGGGCTGTCACTGTAGAGCTCTCGGCGGTGTGGCGCAGAACATCCTCTAGTACATGTGTGCTTGTTGCTGGCGTGGCTGACCCTGTAGTCAGTTAAACTATTAGCGCTTCCTTGTCTCCAGCCTCATTCTGCAGACTAAGACTCTTAAAGATCACAAAACACCAAGAAAAGCAGGATGCCTTTTGGGGACGTGAGGATGTGTGGCTAAAAGGACAGAATATACACATCCATGTTCAGTATAGGACAGAGCCAAAACTGCATGTGTTCACCATAAGAAAACAAACAGCAGGATTTTACAACTGAAATGTTGGTTTGTCTTCTCATCCAAGAGTGAACCACTGGAACTTGGGGACAAGATGAGTATAATGATATTGCAGCCTATCTGTCCGCTACAGTTGCAGTTTTTCATGACAAGCATTCAAAGTGTTAACTAAAACCATTGAAACAACATACCTGCCATTAAACTTGAACTAGAAATAACTCCATGAGTGTTTTGCACCTCGAGATGGAATGGCCTTTAAACGCTATGAATAGCCATGTTTGCCACTTGCAATTTGTTGTCCTGCTAATCCTTATGCAGAGTCTAACAGTTTTCTCCTTTGTTTTCTTATCTCTCATGGCTTATTAACTGATGACCCACATAGATGATGAACCAGCTGGGCCAATGTAAGTATTTTAGTGGACTCTGATTGAATTATATTGTATTTGTAGTTGAGTTAAATGGCGTGACTAAGACTGTAGGGGAAGACAGTGAGTGTAATGTTGCAGTGAAGACATCTTAGCCTGACAGTTCTGACTCGACCATTTGATTTCCAAGGCAGGCTGCAGTCTTGTTTTAACTGTGGGGTGGGGTACCATGCAGAAATGGTTAGAATTTTCTGTGCTGTGTATGCTTAAATTGATACTGTAGGGGAAATGACCATTGTATTAACAATGCCACATGTTTTGGTCAAGCTAATTTCAATTATAAACTGTCCAGCCTCATTAACATCTGCTGGTGTCATGCAAGTGTGGAATCATAGTGGCAGCCTCCTAGTGCTGAGGACACAGCAGCATGAGGTGTAGTGTCTATGTTAGTGAAGGGCTGGAAAAGGGCTGGAGGGCATAGCACAGCCAGTTGATGACTGTCTTTTGTAATTTGAGAAGTAGTAATGGTGTTCAGTGGAGTAAAACTTAATCTCATTTTAATAGCAGTTGAATACAGTTGCAAAATCAGAGAGCAAGTCACCTCTGCGCTGTCTGCCTTGGGAGTCAAAGTCTTCCTTAAGGGAACAAAGTGCTGTACGTTAAGAATGTTGTCAGGCACTAGTTTTGTGGAGTAAAATTTTTCACTACCCCAGGGATGGCAGTAAGTGAAAGAGCCCCTGTATTTCCATGTGTTACTTTCAAGTCTTATAACTAGTTTAACTCATGTAATGCAATTTTTCCTCCAAAGGAAAACCAACTCTACCAACAATCACAAAGATAAAAACTTGCGCCAGAGAAACACAAATTAAATACTGCTTACAATGTAAGTATGGTCTTCTTTAGAGATTTAAAAACTATATTCAAACAAATTATATTTTTGTTGACCTTGTCATAAGTTCTTTCACTAGTTGGTGTTAATGTGGCTAGACCTTTGAACCTTATTTTGGAGCAGCTGATATGACAGAACAAGTTCTGCTTGCCGAGTTTAGTGCTGGAAAGCAGCATTCTTCAGCTGCATTGATCCACACACTTACATAAATGCCATTTCAAAATAAATACTTCACACTGCCATGTACTTACATCTTTTAAAGAGAGGTAAGAAAATAAAAAGTTTCACCTTCTCAGGTGAACTATTGTCAGAGGCCTGTGATTGTTGCTTTGCTTCAAAGGGCAAGACAAGGACGGTGGCCAGGAAGCAGGGGGCCAGAGTGCCGTCCTCAGAGGCACATGGAGATCAGAATTTCACACCACATCCCTGTGCATGCTGTTGGAAACAGAGCTTTATTTTACGGGGGCACTTAGTCTAGGCCTGAGTGATGGTGCATGTTTTTCCCTTTTAATTTCCAAATACATCTTTTCTTTATAGATCTTTAGGTTCCTGAAACTGGGGGCATCATGACCTGCTCAATTTTCTGCTTGGACCTCTTTGATCTCTCCCCTTCAAGTGAGCAACACAATGACCGTCTAAAGCATGCCTTATTTAGCCTCTCCTCTAAGGGTGACCTAGCCAGGTACATTCTAAACAGTGCTTCAGTGTAGAAGGTGTAAACTACTTTGGGCTTGATGTGCTGTGAATGTTGCTTTTTTCCCTTTGTTAAAATATTTAAATAGAAGTGAAAAGGTCCTTGGAGGATCAGATCCTGCATGCGCCATTTTTTACTTAATGCAGCTGTTAAATTGGCAAAGCTCTAAAGTGCACTGCTGCCATCCAGTGGTACATTTTTGTAAAGTACAGCAAACCTACAGATATATACAGTATATAAATATATATATCTATATTTATATTTTTTGGGGTGGGAGAAATCCAAAATAAATGCTTGTTTCATTTTTAAGCTGCTGATACTCATTCCTTATTGTATGTGATTGGATGAGGAAACTGCAGTTCTGGTACATAAAGATAAGTAATATAAAGTCTGTAAATTAAGGGCTTACCCTATGACTTTAAGAAGCTGGAACAAGTCCAGTGAATGGATATAATGAATTGCAGTATATATGTATGATTGCTTTTTAAGTAACTATTTTTTCTTTTGTTTAATTTGTAAATTCTTAAATCCTTTTGCACTGAGGTGTTGAACCTTACTCTTGTACATTCAGTCAAGGCAAGCTTTTATAATTTACCTTTTGTTTTCAGTGACCTTGACATGTTATAGCATGGTGAGATTCTATGCAAGTAGTTATACTTTTGGTTTGGCATTGTACTTTTTTCACACTGATTTAATGGTTGGTGGTAGATTTTATAACCTGACTGGGTTCTCATGCAGTATGTAACTGTAGATGCATGTCCTTGCGTTTTGTGTAATTGTTGAAGTGCAATGTTGTATAAAAAGTGGATTCACCTGTTTTTAACAATAAAACATTGATAAAAGTTGTTTGGAATAACACTCTTTCAACACTTGAAAGTTCCTTTCTTTTTATATATCCATCAAGCCTTAGTTTCTCATCCCTGTCAGCTTTTTAAGTTCATTTTCTACCTTTTCCACAAATGCAGGAAAGTTTTGGTCCATGAGGCACAGACGTAGGAAGGGGCCTAATTCTTCCACACTCCACGCAGATTGTTCATAGGCAAAGGGCAGCTCCTCCGATGCCAGGATAGACTGCAAGGACAACAGAAGAAATTGTTACAAGCAGAAAGCAATATGCTTAATTAGCAGTTCTAGTTCGCACTTTCCTAATCACTAGCAGTGTGAGGCATCTCTTCCTAGGTTTATTTGCCATCTGTATGTTTGCTTTGGTGTCCTGCAGTGTTTTAAAACCAGTTGACCTTTAGAGAATTTAAAAGTCTGGCTTTGCTTGACATTCCTGAGAGGTGACAACCTGGACTTTCAAACTCCACAGTGACAGTGGGCTGCAACTCTGCTGGGATCCACTTTGGGCTCTGTGGTCTGCATGTGAATTTTATGAACCATGTGGTTTGATTCCTTTCCTGTGGGTTGAATAGTTTAGTGCATAAGTATCCAACTGACCTTTCTCTAGGAACTGTAATAGAAATTCCCTTTCCTAAATTCAGATTGCCTTTCAGGTTTGGTCTAAAGGCAATGAAAGTAATGCAGAGCCTGCTCAGCAGGGAGAGCCACTAACACTGCATTTCCAAACTCAGTGTTACAGGACAGGTAATCATCATGCTGTTTTGTAGCCACCTTTTAAAACAATGCATTGTATCTTCCGTGAGTGGCAGCTGTGAACATCACTTGTGATTACAACCTATCCCACCTATGCTGATGCTGTACTTTAGCCCCTCAGTGTCCTATTGAACGACCCTCCTGATATTTTCTGTGTGTAGCTGAAATAAATTACAGTAATATGATATATACTGCTCCATTACTTTCCAAAGGGTTACAGGAAACATCAGAGCTCCGGGTCTTGGGCCTGTTCTCATTTGTATGTAGCTCTGTACTTCACATAGACTGCACTAAGGCACCACTCATAGCATCTGACGTTTCCTCAGTCTCTGCAGCCTGGTGTCCTCTGAGTCAGTGTCTGACCCCAGTGCAAATGGGAACATTATCAAGTCTACCCTACTCCTAGACACAGAAGTGTTTTTGTTTTGGCACAGCTCAAGGTTACTGAAAGAAACAAACATACTTTATTTGGGGATTGCACCCAGAGCATGACACATGCTAATGGCCCTGGCACCGACCCCCAGCCCCAGCCTACGTCTTCTTACCTCTTGAGTTTTTTATTCTGTCAGGTGGAGAAAATGCACAGATTTTCTGTTTGGTATCACTGTTAGCACAGCTTAGTAGGTGCATTAAAACAAAGTCATCCTTGAGTACTGACAAATGCATGCAGAAAGCATAAGCGGAAGTGGAGCACCTGCCACCCAGTGCCACCACCAGAAAGGTAGGATGGTTCCCACAAAGCTCCCAGTAGACAGGGGCTACCAGGCAACCAGGACAGTGAACCTTTTAAGAGGTTCAGTGGGACTCTGGGGCTGGCAGCTTCCATGGTCTGAAGTTGGGTGCCACACTGAATAGTGTCCTACAGAAACTACAAATTCACTGGAGTATTTTCAGATAGTTCACAAATTTTATTGTAAAACTAACTTTCTGGGAAAGTGGTGAATTAATTCTGTTACCTTTTGTTCGAGTTAGCCTTCCTCTCTACCCCTGGCGGGAGACTGGACAGGAAAAGACAACAGTCTCTCACGCTGCTGCCTCCAGTGAACATGCATGTTAGATTTTCATTCTCAGACAAGGAGGGACATGCGTGCTTACCGACCACTGTTTTCAGACACAAACAGAACAGACCCTACCTGTGCTAACTGCACTACTGAGGTCCTTTCTTCTGGTGCTTCACCACCAGCAGCCACACGTGTCCCCTGGTCCGGATCCTGGGAGGGCTGGAGTAAGATAACATGTGGTCAGGAGAACAGCAGAACAGGATGGTGAATTCCACAGCCGCAGAAGAATGGAGCCACAGGCCTTCCCATTGAAAGACAAGGACACTTGTAAAAGTAACCCTTAACTCTGCTCGGTGGAGGTCTACCCTGTGACAGTTCCTGTGTGCTACAGCAAGGGACTGCACCGGCTGACCTGTCGTTGCATGCCTCGATGTGGTTGTGTCTAGAGCCCTGGGTGGACATCAGGGCCAGCATGCAGGAAGCAGAGCGTCGCTACAGCTATGTGCTTGTGACAGGCAAAACGTATTCCGATGTTAACTGCTGAAGTGCAAAATGGGAAAATCCTTGTATTTTGTGTCCATTCTCCACTCTTACACGGCAGACAGTGAATAGGAATGGGAGCTGTGCGGCACAAGATGGAGGTGTGCTGCCCTGCGGGAGCCTGCACCCAAGCCTGGACCACACAGGGCCAGTGCAGCATGGGAGCACAGACGCCTGCAATGAATGAGGCACTCTCAAATGAGGTGCTTCCCAGGGAGAGCAGGGGTGTGCAAGGGCCCCATTGCCCCTTCCTCCCTGGCCACATGTCTGCAGGTGCAGGACTCCCTGTGCCAGGCACGGACTGGTGGCGAGATGGAGAAAGCAGGGTCCTCCTGTGGGTGCCTCTCCCTCAGCAGCATGTCTGTCTCATTCCTGTGTGGATGCTGACTGCTGCTAATCCCCAGGCAGCAGAAAACTAGACAAGGAGGCATCAAAAAAGAGAAGGGGACAGAGGAAGAACTAAAAAAAAAAAACAAGTAAAAATAAAAATGGGCAAAAAGGCCAATGGACCGTACAGTCAGCCCTCTGACAAAGCTGTCTGTCCAGTTTCTTCATCTGTTAAGAAGCTGGACTCCAGGTGCAGTGATTCTTCTGCACTGGTAATTGATGTTTTCCTGGAACACAGCAGTTCAGCTCTCATGGTGTTCTTCAAACAACTAAGAATGATGTTAACCAAAATCCTGTGGCTCTGCCACTAAACACATGGCTGTGTGACTCGGCCCTGGAGGCTGGTGGGGTCGGGTGAGTTAGGTCACCCACCAAGGGCAGAAGGCAGGCAGGCTCTGTGCACAGCAACTGGACTGCTCTCTTCTAGACTCTGCTTACACAGGGAAGTTCACCTAACTGCTGGCCTCCATCCTGTTTTCCACCCCCCACTTGGGGGGTGGGGCTGGGTTACCTCAAGAACCCTCAGGTTGAGAGACACCTGGTTGGGCCACAATTAACAAAATTACAAGGCTGAAGAAGCGTTAGACTAAAACATGAGCCAGGAAATGACTCAAGACTTGAAATAGACATGAAATTATCCCTACTTGCAAAAGAAGGGAACTATTTTAGACTTAAAAATAGTCTGGTATTGGAAAAAAAACACACCTGAATCTGGGCATGGCAAGATGGCCTGAACTTGGCCCCCCGCTTGCCCTTCGAAAGATAGAAAAGGGAGCATGGCAACAAGCTAGAATATTGCTTCAGGAAAACTCAGCTGTTCGAGGCCCTGCTTCTATGTGCTGCACACAGTGGAATGAACTTGGCAGCTTCAGACCCTCCGTCTCGTGTCGCCCTGGGCTCTGAGGTGCTGATTGTTGCCACTTACATCTTTGACCTGGATGCTGACCTCCATGTAAATGAAGGCACACATCTGAAAACGTGAGTGCTGGCAATAACGATAATGGTTGATGTGACTGAGGTCACATCAGCTCAGCACTGGATAATGTCGCTGAGGTCACATTGGCTTGGCATTGTGCTCTGTTTTTTACACAGATGTCACTGCGTGCCTCAGTGACTCACAAGATCACACAGCTAGCAAGAAACTGGGGTACGATTCTACTGGATCTTCTTGGGTTCCAAAGCGTGTGGTCTCTGCCCAGCATTATGCTGTCTCATTTAACCAGATCACAAGAGCCCCAAAGTGGAGAACCAAGAAAAATCATGAAAGTTTTCTAACCACTTACAGGGCGTTTCTGCCCAGACCCCTGGGACCAGCCTTTCACATCAGAGCACTGAAGGCTTTGGCTGCTGCCCCAGCTTACCAGCTCTCAGCCTGCGTGTGCTGTCACGTAGTGCAAACGCAGTGGAGCTTGGATGTGTAGATAATTGGGTTGCTTGATGTGTGTAAGGCATTCAATCCCGGTTCCCAAATCCTGGGACCCTGTTGGGTTCTGGCCACACTCTGGGCTTTGGAGATATATGTAACCTGACCCTACTGGCCAGTAAAAACCACGAAAAAAAATACTTAAAGGGCAAAACCCATACATAAGTTTTCCCACTGGTTCCACTGTAGGAAGGGATTCTTGTTAGACTGTAGCACGAGCAATGAGGGTCTGTGACAGGCAGCTTTAGCATCTTCACAAAGAAGGGGGGAAGGCTGGAAAACACCAGAAGTCAGCAAATGGAACACATTCAAGAGGAAATAATGTAGCACCTCCTTAAAGATGTCATGCTAATTTAATGTTCACCTGAACTAAGCTGTGAATGACAGATTCTGTGACCAAGCAGCAATCCTTGTTTTGGTTGAATTGTGCTTGATTAAGGGGGAAAAAGCAGGCTTGAAGAATCGTCTAAGTAGAAAACAAAAACTTAGCTTGAAACTGAAATTCCATATCCAAAAGCAGAAATGTATGCTTATTCTTACATTTGAGTCTGCTGAAAAAATGCTAAAATATGTATTTTCAGAAGAAACTCTACAGCAAGTCTCAAATTTGTCATCTCAAGACCCCTTTATAACCTTATAATTACAGAGACCCTCAGAAACCTCCTTCACCTTCATGTGTATTTGGTGTTGATACATGAAATTAAAACAACTTAATATTTTTTAAAACTTCAAAAAGTCATGTTGCCTAACATTTTACAAAAAAAATCACTTTTCTAAAACAAAATGTCATGCTTTCTGTAACTCCTAAATATATCACGCAAGGTCACGGGATTCTTAAACCTTCTGCATTCATTCAGCCTGCTCTTGCAAGTCCATGAAGAAAACCTGCCTCTACATACGTACGAAGATGGAAAGGGAGGAATATTTTATAGCAGGCTTTTAAGATAATTGCAGGTGTTCCTGACATGACATGACATAAAAACCCAGTAAGTGTAGCTGTTCCAAGGTTAGTTGCAACACAGAATATGAAACCATGGCAAGGAATTTGAAATATTGTGTTATATTAAAATGCATTGGCCTGGGTGGGGCTTTAGCTCAGCGCCATAAGTGTTGGCAAACGTGAGGTCATGAGTTCAATCCCTGGTACCAAAAAAAAAAAAAAAAAAACAAAATTCATTGGCCCATCTTGCACTTGAAAAAGCTTTATTCACAGTTTTGTAGCAGATTATATCAGGCATCTGGAAAATACGGGCTCACTGAGCTATACCTGTCTTCCCAATGTTGACACATTGCATCATGTCAGTCGTTTTTTTATAAAAAGTGAGTCAAGTGCATCAGGCAGCCTTAGAAGTGTTCAGGGTAAGGAAGGTACAAGACTTGTGTGGTTCAAACTGCACTTGAAAAGCTTCCTGCACTGTTATCTAGAAGTGAGAGGCTCGTGTCTTTCCCTTCAGCGAGTATGTTCAGACACCCATCTGAATGACCCTGATTTATCCACTGTGGTGTCTGGGAAAGAGAGGCCGGTTCAGCTCTGCAAGCACTACTTAGGCGCTGTCACCAACAGCTAGTATCTTGCAGGACACTGGGGTCTTTGCTCTGGGGGTCTGTTTCTACTGCACGTGACTAATGAGAAATGACAACTGGCGGTGAAAACAAAATAAATTCCTGGGATTATGAACACCATCTTGGCCTTATGGGTCCCAAGATGGGGCTCAACAAGAGGTGGCCCACACTTTGAGAACGGTTCCAAGTGAACCCGTGTAGCTGGGACTTCCTGTCTAGTTTGTAGGATTATAAACAGCTATAGTGAGCACCAACCTTCAAATTGAAAAAGCTACAAAATGTCACTTCTCTAGAGCTACAACGCCAGTGGACCTGACGATCCGTTGTGACTACAGCACATCTCACTGGGCTCTGCATAGCCAGTGTGCTTGTCTACTCACCCCAGGCTGCAGTGCGATGCTGTGTGCACTGTCCCTCCCTTGGCAGTCACCTGCCCACAGCAGGCCAGGACTTGGCTGGGCTATACTGTCTGGTGCCTCGACGGTGACATAGTGGGCCAGGCTCTGCACACAGCTGCAGCAGTTCTCCAGGGCCTGCTCCTTGGACTCTCCGGCAAACTGTACACGAAACATGCGACTCTTGTTCTGTTGACAAATGAAAAGTCATCTGAGAGACCCTCATTGTACCCCTTGATTTTTCTTTATTGTGGGGGCTTCTGGTGAGTGCCCTCTTTGCTTGGAGGGGCAGAGGTGTGGGTAACAGTGGTCACCCATGCTTGTTGTCATAGCTATAGAAAAGCTAATCACTTGTTTCCTTTCCCATTTTGGAAGCTGTTCTTTATGTTGAAATTCATTTCTGTTGTAGTCAGAGGCTGCAAGGAGAACAAGACAATACAGGACACAAAATTCAAAGTATTTTTTATAATCGTCACCCAAGGAATCAAATACAAAGAAAATGCAGGAAATCTGTCTATACACTAAAGACCTAAAAAAATCCAGCTGAGGGCCTGAATCCCACAGCAATAACCTGCATGAGTTCAGCTGAAAACCTAGAGCCCACAACAATGAACATGCAAGTCTATTTCATGGATCTACGCTGGGAAGGTCCCAAGGTTAGTGGTGGACGCTAGAAAGTCTGTATATGTGGAGTGAAGGAGCTGTGCCAGCAGGTTGATGAGATCCCTACACTGGAACCAAGAAGAAATGCTCAAAATAAGGACAGGGCTCCCCAAGAAGTACCACAGCCATCCTCAGTGACAGCAAGGTCCCAAGCTCCTTCAGTGATGAGAACAGATGAGTTTGTACCAGGAAACCAGGGTGACAAGCTTCTGGAGACTGAACAGCACACATCTTTCTCCCTGGAGCCAGGAAGTGATGCTCAAAGGATGGACCAGCGCTCCCTGAAACTAAACAGCAGCCATTCTCAGCAACAAGTTCCTGAGCTCCTCCAATGATAACAGCCAAGTTCGTATCAGGGAAGCCAGCATCACAAGCTCCTCCAGGAGAACCAACAGCTCCAAACAACCACACTCAGCTAAGAGAACCCACAATGCTAAATGCTTCCTCTCCGCATCTCCTTTTTATGCTGGCAACTTTCCTCAGGTGGGTTGTCTACACTCAGCACCATGCTGATTCAGTTCAGCTGGTGTTAAGTTGACCACCAGTTTTTAATCCACCACAATTTCCCTCAAAAAATTAGCAGCAGCAAAAATGTTGAAGTCCACTGTCAGGAAGAAGAGGAAGGTCATGATACTGACTGCAGGCAAAGATCCAGATTGTGTCTTGCTTTGGAACATAGATTTTAAAGCTTCAGATCACTTAAATGGAAAATCTGAAGATAATACAATATAGTCCTGGCTCAGTGAAATTTTTCTAACCTAAGTAAATAAAAAAGCACACTAGGTAGATGTGACATTGCTCAAGGCAGCGAGCTTAAATAACATTAGGGAGGATGAACAGGCAGCTGCTGAAAGCAGATATATCACATGTTAGGATCACCACACACCACAGGATGGTGGTGCAGTGGCCCACAGTGTGCTGTGTGAATCACTTCCCTTCAGTACGGCAGAAGTGGGAAAGATGCAGTAAAAATTTCTTTTAACATTTGTCAACTGCATCAAAGTTGTTAGTAAGTTTCAAAACACACCCAGACTGTAAAAATGTAAGTCCATTACCTTAGTAGTTTCCTCCTCTTCTAGTTAATATTCTGCCTAGTTCAGGCAAGTCAGCCTACATAAAAGCCAGCTCAAACAGCATGGTATGTTTGTTCAGTTTTTTGTTTTGTTTTTAGACTGAAGATTCTACTACTATTTCATTTGCAGAAATATTCATCAGCCAATTTTTTCCTTTCATTTTCTTCTTATTGGTACAGGTTTGTAGTACATAATACACTCACTTTAGGGAGTAGGTGCATGTACTTAACATGTCTTCTTTTTATTCCTCTTCTCCTTCCTGTCAGCTTGTTCAGTTTCTTCCCTAAATGTGGGTATTTATATTAGCACAATGAGCCTTTTCACTTATTAAATATATTAAGCACACTGCTAGCATGAAAATACTTCTAACCACAGTGAAAATCCTGGAAGTTCCCATAAGCAAATAGTCCTTGATTTTCCTGCTCATGATTTAAGCTGTTTAAATAAATGCATCAAGCAGAGTTACGTTTTTGGGTTCTAGAAAACTAACGGCAGGCTCAGAAGTGCCTGGTATCACATTCAGAAAAACAAGTGCTCCTATCCAATACTGACAAAATATGTAGAGTCAGTATTCTACCGTGTACACACATGTGTGCATATTTATTCTGTACACTAGCAGAAAACATCCACTCATTTTTCCAGGTCCTGCACATAATATGTAGGTTATATGCATCTTGTAGGTGTATCTTTACACTGATGTTTTGCAGCCTAATGCTTGTTTAACAGTAAGTATATAAAGTAGAAGTACACCTCATCACTCTGATAGGCAGAAGAGTACTCCTTTACTGACCCGGGCCCTGCTGACATGGAGGCCATTCCAGCCTCCTTCCCATTACACGCTGCTGGTGAGGGCAGGTTCCCCTGCGTGCACTGCTGGGGATCAATGCCCAAGAGCTGGCTTGCTGCAGCAGGGGCTGGATTACTTTCACAGGGAGCAGGTACCCTCCCCCGCACCTTGACCCAGTAGGTTCTCTTTTTTTTTTACCCCTCTGTGGTACGGGGGTCAAACTGATGACCTCACGCATGTCAGGTAGGTACTTACACCGCTGAGGTAAATCCCCAGCCTGGTTCTCAGTGTTTTCAGCAGATTTTTAAAATTTTTATTTCTTGGATCACAAGTGAGGGTGAATATTTCCTATGCTGATGGTTTTGAGTCATTCCCTTATCCATTTCTCTCCGCAATGGGTGATCCCAGCGTGTCGGACTCATGAAACGCCAGCCTTCCCTGAGGAAAGGAGGGACTGAGGAGAGAACTCTAACGGCATACAGTGATATTAGGGATCTTCTCTCTAGGACTGAGCTACTAAGCTGCCTGCTTGTTGACAGCTGTTTCTAACTACGACTCCCCCTACCTTAAATGCTGTATGAAGACACCTCATGAAGTAGCTTTGAATTAGCTACTTCTGTTTGGATTCTGTAATTAACTAAGCAGCCCTTTATGTAACAGCACATCACAAATGGCTCCTTGTCACTATCTGAACAACGGCACGCAGACACAGAGGAGGTGTATGAGCAGAGCGAAGATCCAAGGCCAGTTGTGTACAAGCCTAGAGGTGTTTGTGAGTGCATGGGACAATCCGTCTGGGTGACTCAGGTTTGTCTGGGGCACAGTTAAAAAATGATGGGGAAATATGACAGCACTGGTTCATGTTTACTTCTATCCAATTCTCCGAATTTGAGCTTATAATCTAAAGCCAGATCTACTACTACAGTGCATGTACATCAGGAAAACTGGAGACGGTTCGCACTTCCTCCTGAGCCTCACCTCAACACACACCGTGGAAAACCTGCACTGGGTTTGAAAATCTCCATGGTACACTGGAAATCTCAATGAGATTTGTTTTTATGGCATAACGTCAGAAAGAGCTTCCTGCTATGAAATGGTAAGTTTTCAGGTATACCAAGAGCCAGAACTACCCAAAAGGGTCCCCAGTTTCTACCACCGAAGGAGGTATTCTCAGAATCGCTGTATCTTAGGTAGTGATTCATGTTAAGTTGCACTCACCTCACCTCCCAATACCTTATGGCAAGTTACAAGAAATTTTAGAAAATTCCATGGTACACAGACTCCTTAAGGAAACAAGTGCTTGTCGTTTTCCACTCCCTACACACACACACACACACACACACACACACACACACACACACACACACGCATACGAAAAGCAAGGCTTTACTTTGTGGGAGGGAGAAGCCACAGTGCTCACACCAGTGTGAACTGCATCCAGACACCTGAGCCACAGCTCTGCAGCCAATGGCACTATGCAGAGAAGAAGCAGGGCGGTGTCAGAGCCCCACAAACCCAATGCATTATGGGTTCAGAGGCCTCCCTAAACTCTGGGTGTACCTCAGGTGCTTACCTGCACCAGATTCTCTTTAGGACTTCTTTCAGTTCCTAAGGTCTGTGAGCTCATTAGACTTCAGGACCTTTCACCTACACTTCAATATTACTTAGTAAATGTTAACAGATTGGTTTTTATGATTATTTCTGGAAGAAAGTAATCCAGGTGATTAGTCTGCATGTTTCTTTGATGAGGATCATTCTTTATGGTTAATACAGCTAGAAAGCAAAAGTTTTTAAACATTAAACAAGGAAATGACATGTTTGGAAAGCATTCAAAAGTAACACCTTTAAACACCTCTATATTAGCACAAATGGACAGTGCTGTGCTCCACCTGCTTCCTGCCTGTGCTCAGAGACCAAGAAGCAGTCAGCAGCTGTGCTGGCCAGTGGGCTGCCTCTCTCCAGCCCTTGTCTTCTGCCTTGTCGTGATGCGGACCCTCCTTCAAGTGCTGGGTTCTTCCCAGCACTCCTGGTCTCCAGAGAAGTTCTTGCCCTCACCACACACACACACACACACGAGGTGAGAAGTGTGATGCTAGTGTAAAAATAGTTGGCCACATGGTCAACTTGGTCTTGCCTTTATTGTTGTTCCAAACAACAGACAGTCCACGCGTCTTACAATCTTCAACCAGTTCTTGCTACCGATGAGTGAAAACCCTTCCTGAAACAAAATATTAGGCAAAATTAGCAACAGAAGCAAAAAGGGGCCAAGGATACCTATGGTACAGCTGCTTCCTATGGCAGGCTGGGTACATGTTCACTCTAACTTCCCCACAGAGGAGGGGACCTAGGGCGGGCGGTGACCTTCATGCCCATACCCTGTAGCCAGGGTGCTTCTGCATGAGGAACACCAAGGTTTTCCTTTACTTAACCTTTCATATTGTAATGAAGGAAAAACCCCAGACAGTCAATATCTACAGTCATATCTGCTGAAAATGCATTACTATTCCTCCAAAATCCGCAAGAATACAACTTTCTATTGCTGAGAGGCAAGACTTTATCAAATTATCTTAAGAATTTGGTGAGTGTATCCCTATACATAGTGAATCTTAGGATTCTTATGAAAGGGAAATTTGAAACCATTTGTTTTTGGACGCTAAATGTTCAGTTCTTCATTTCCATGTGAAAAGACAAACCAGACAGAGGGCAGTAGAGGGCACACGAGACTCAAGATGCACAGCAGCTGGCCTCAGTATGGAACTGTGGACATTAATAGCCTACATCAAACAGACCACCCAATGTGTTTGGCAACTCTTAGACTGCACCACCCCTGTGCATTTCCTCTTGAAGCAGCCAAAGCTGGACCGGGTCCACATCCAGTAAAACTAAGCCAGAGGCCCCACACTAAGGCAGTCCACAGACTGAAGTGGCGTCTCCGTCCTAATGGGACTGGGGCACTCTGAGAAATGCCTTCCCCCAAATCCCTCCTGCTGTATCTGAATGTGAACAGCTGTCACATCCACAGATGTCTCCTTTTCGGGGAAACAATGTGGGTCCACGCTTCAACGTTTCATTTTAAGAATCAACCCTAAGATGCAAATTGTAAGAATTGTATTACCAATAGTAGGTTTTTCTTTTTCTGTTTTTTAATAAAAAAAAGTTAGGCAAAGCATTTGTTATGTCCTAAAACTCTACGATGGAATGCATTAAAACCTCAGAGAATTGTAGTGTTTGGGGAAGTGGTGCTCATACATGTTGCTGGTAGAGTACAAACGACACACTGCTATGGAGGATACCTGGGTCATATCACAATTACAAACTCACTGACCTTGTAACCCAAGTGCTGGGGATTCAGCTTATGGATCAGCTTGCACACTTATGAAGTGATGCAAGGACAAAGTTAAGCATTTGTGGGGTGTTTTTTTTTTCCTGTTGTTTGTTTGTTTTGGTACCGGGGATCAAACTCTCACTTGCCAGGCAGGCGCTTGTGCCACTGAGGTAAATCCCCAGCATGCATCTGTGTGTTTTTAAAGGACTGGACCCAAACTGTGATGAGTCTGTGGAAACCTGCACGGTTTTCACAGTGATCTCAGACTATTCTAATGTAAAGTTCGTACAAAAGAAAAACACTCAGCTCTTGACCTGGCCACATCATCTGCAATGTCCCATCCAGGCTGGGTCGATGGGACATCTCTTGCTGTTCCACCTCTTGGAATGTCACATGCACCGTGGCCTACACAAGTGGCAGTGCACACCAGCAGTCACAACACCATCATCCTGGCACCATGCTTGATGCCTCATCTCACTCTTCCCCTGACACCAGAATTCTCCATTCTCCCCACTCTCGCTTTGACTGCCTGCAGCGAGCTGCCCTTATTTCTCCACAGTGGGCCTGATCTAGGAATTCCCAGGTTCAGATGATGGACCCTCTAAATGACAGAGCTTCCTTCTGTGGGAATCCCCCTCTTTGAGTCTCCTCTGGGACTCATCCATGGAGCACCCAGCTGGCTCGCAGACCGCTCCTGGGTGCAGCCAGACCTGCCCTCTCAGCCAAGTGACCTGCACCTGGCTCTCAATGGCGCTACAACTCGCGCCCTGACCTCCACTCCTGATCGGTCATGGTGCACATGGGATGGTGACAATGAATCTGCCCTGGAGTATCGATATGCCTGAGACACCCAGGGAGCTGCTCCAACTGGTACTTGTGATATGGTCCCCTACCAGATCAGAATCACTGTCACATACCAGATCAGTGTCACTGTCACCATTCAGGGATGAGAAATCTGTCACAGCCCTGGGAACTCTACTGAGGCAGGAAACTGGCTGCGAACTGAGAATACGGGGTAGGAAGGCAGGAGCACACTAGGAAATGCCACCTTTGCCACCGGACCAAAGAACAGGAGTCAACATCAGGACACAGTGTCCAGAGGGGGCAGTGCAGGTGGAGGAGAAGTGGGCGTGGGATTCAGCACCTGCCTCACATTTTCCTGCCTGCACTCTGCCTGTCTGTGCAGTCTGAGGAGCACCCGTCTCCAGCAGGGGGCTCCTTCCTGCTGCCCAGCTCTGGTAGTGTCCCCACGCGGCAGAGGCCAGGATGCCACCTGATTACGAGGTGGGGCACCACACTCACACACAGTCAAGCTTTGGCTTTCATCATTATACACTGTGACATTCACTTCTAGGTTCCAGTCACCCCTGTTCTCCTGAGCCACTGTCATTACACATAATTATAGTTGCCAGGAACAAGAAAGAAGCTGTCAAGAGGAGAAAAGGACAGAGGTGAAAAGGGTGCAGAGATCAGATGCACAGAACTAGGAATCCAAGCATGGGGAGAAGCCCCCTGTGCCCTCAGTCTCTGGGCTGTTCTTCTGCTGGGGACCTGTTGCAGAGCTGTCCCTCCAGGGGCACAAGTGCCTCTCAGTCTGTCCAGTAGCGTGCCGGCGGGGAGGTCACTGGTACTCAGCAACGCTGATTAGCATTAAAACCATGCTGGGGAGGACTTCATAAATGCCTTGAAGAAACAACATTTTACTTTTACGGAAATGACAGTAAAAAGTGTTCACACCTGCTACACATACCCAGATTCAGAGGAAAGTGGCATCAGAAACTAGGGTTATAAAAATAACTTGATGACTAACCACTTGACAAGCCACTAGTCCCTGAGCCCAGAGACCCACAGGGCTTCCTGATGAATGTGTGATGGTGGTTCAGTGCCAGGTGATTTATTTAAAACAGACCCCGGCTTACGCTTCAGGGCTGGTTTCTGACTCACTTTCTGGAGTTCCGGATTTGTGAGGTTCATAGTACACTGAAAATGGGGAGAGGGGGAATCCACAGTAAAGGAGTTGCTACAGAACATGAAGATGACAATGTGAAGAGGGAAGAAAGTAAAAAGAATTTGGATTTTTAAAATTAAGTTTTAAATAGTCATAACCAATTGCTATTCATTGAGCATTAATAAAAGGCAATTAAGGTGGATAATTTATAGTTGGCTTGATGACTAGATTTTGGTCTCATTTGGATGGGGATATTTCTGTTGCTTTCAAAAATACGCAGTATTGAGGTTGAAGAAAGAATGGTTTCACTGGAAACGACCCCCTCTTCACCTGGCAGGATGATAAATCATATGTCTCCAAACGACACCGCTCAACCAAGAGGCCAAGCAGTCATTCATTTTGGAGTTATACTTTTCCTGTGTACCAGGGGAATAAATCAGCTTGGTTTCATGCTGAACCATACAGGCCCTTAGGGAGTAGATAATAAAAATTAATACATAACATCATCAAGATAAGGACTGCCATGTGGAAGCCGATTACATGACTCGGACTCCTTCCTGTCACACACTCAGGAATCAAGAGACCCGGTCACAAACACCTGCCCAGGAACTGCCTTGCAAGCCTACCCCATGAGCCTCCCTGCTGTGACACTGAGATTCACTGCACCGTGACAGCCCCTGCCAACTGGATGCACAGCTCTCACACGTGAGTGTGTGCTTGGGCATTTTAAAAACAGTTTTTGGTACAATTTAGATATGGATAATGATCACTTTCATCCTACAGAATTTGTTATCTGTACATCTACCACACCCAGCTACGATACATCTTGATTCCCCTCTTCCCCCTTCCTCCCTCCTTATTTACAAAGCTTTGTTTCTATTTTATTCTTTTCTCACTTTTTCTTTTCCCTATCCCCCCCCGCCCAGTTCTGCTTTCCTTTGAACAATTTCTTATTTCACAGTATCTATTATACATTTTGGTTCTTATTTACACTTTCAGTTTCTCACATCAGAGAGTCAATGCAATATTTATACATGTGTGTCTGATTTGTTCCACTTAGGAGTATGGTCCATCCATTTAGTTATAAATGTCTCAAGTTTATCCTTCTTTATAGAACTCCATTGTATAATAACCACATATTTTTATCTATTCATTGGCTGATGGACATTTGGGCTGTATCCAAGATTTAGCTATTATAAACTGTGCTGCCATAAACATAGGTACACATATATATCTGTGGTATGTTGCTTTTAATTCTTTTAGGAAGATACCAAGAAGAATAGATGGGTCAAATGGGACTTCTAGTCCTAGTATTTTGAGGAATTTCTACACTGATTTCCATAGTAGTTATACCAGTCTACACTCCTACCAATGGTGGAAAAGGGTTGGTTCTTCCCCATAGCCACTTCAGCATTTGTTACTAGTTGGTTTCTTGGTAACAGCCATTTTTTCTGGAGATAGAATCTCAGTGTTGTTTTAATTTGCATCTCTTGAATGACCAGCAATGAACATTTTTTCAATCATTTATTGTTTGTACTTCCTTTATCTGAGAATTCATTACAATGTCCACTTTTGAATTGAGTCTTTAAATTTTAGGGATCTGATTTTTAAAATTTCTTTGTATGCTCCAGATATTAGTCCTTTGTCTGATGAACAATTGGCTAAAATTTTTTCCACTCCATGGGTTGTCTTTTCACTCTGTTGGTGATTCCTTTTGCTGTGCAAAACCTTTTTAATGAGATCCCAGTTGTTGATTGTAGGATTTCCCCTGCAATCGGGGTTTTCTTCATTAAGTCTTTGCTTGCATTTATGTCTTCAGGAGTTCTACCTGTTCTCTCTTCCATAAGATTGAGTGTTTCTGTTTTTAATATTTAGGTCTTTGATTCATTTTGATTTTAGTTTAGTGCATCATGGAAGACATGGGTCTAGTGTTAGTCTTTGAAATGTGTAAAGCCAGTTTTTCAAGCACTATTTAGAACATGGGAATAGATGGTCTTTATCTCAATCTGATAAAAGCCATCTATGACAAACCAACAGTTAACATTATAATAAATGTTCAAAAACTGAAAGCATTCACTCTAAAATCAGGAACAACACAACGATGTCCACTATCACCACTCCTATTTGATACAGTTCTGGAAACATTGGCCAGTGCAATTAGATAAAAGAAAGAAAAGGAATAAAGATAGGAAAGCAAGAAGTTAAATTATCATTACTTGAAGATGACATGATACTCTGTAGAGAAGATCCCAAAACTCCACCAAAACACTTCCAGATTTAATAACCAGATCCAGTAGCATAGCTGGATACAAAGTCAACACTCAAAAACCAGTAGCCTTCCTGTCCACAAAAAACAAACTCACTGACATAGAAATTGGTGAAACCATGCTGGGGATTTAGCTCAGCGGTGTAAGCACCTGCCTGGAGAGTGTGAAGTTGTGAGTTTGATCACTGGTACAAAAAAAAAAAAAAGAAAGAAAGAAAGAAAAAAAGAAAGAAGAAAGAAAGAAAGAAGAAAGAAAGAAAAAGGAAGGAAGGAAGGAAGGAAGAAAGAAAAAGAAAGAGAAAAGAAAGAAAGAAAGAAAGAAAGAAAGAAAGAAAGAAAGAAAGAAAAAGAAAGAAAGAAAGAAAAAAAGAAATTAGGAAACCACACCATTCACAATAGCACTGAAGAAAATGAAATACTTAGCAATCACTCTAACAAAGGAGTAAAAGCTCTCCCCACTGAAAACTATAGTACTCTGAAAAAGGAGATGGAAGTGGATATCAGAAAATGGAAAGATACCCTTTGCTCTTGGCTAGTAGGAGGAACCCACACAGTGAAAATTTTGGCCATATTTCCAAAATTAATGCACAGACTGAATGCAATCCCAATCAAAATACCATTAGCATACCTCACAGAACTAGAGAACACATTCCTAAAATTCATTTGAAACCAAAAGCAAGGGGTTGGGGATTTAGCTAAGTGCTGTAAGCTCCTGGCTGGCAAGCACAAGCTTGTGAGTTCATCACCTGTACAAAAGAAAAGAAACTAAAAGCAAAAACAATTCTGGGGAACAAAGACAAGGCAGGGGGTATCATAATCCCTGACTTGAAATTATACTACAGAGCTATTGTGATAAAAACAGCACGGTACTAACAAAACAAAAACAAAAACCAGACCTCGAGATCAATGGAACAGATTAGAAGATGCAGAACAACTCCAAACACACTCAGCCACTTGATCTTTAACAAAGGGGCACACACATCCACTGGAAGAAAGACAGCCTCTTTAATAAATGGTGCTGGGCTTGCTTTAAAAACACTCAACTGGTTTTTTCCTTCCCAATAAAACCCCAGCCTCTTCCTCTGCTCTTCATATGCATCAGAGGCCACTTGGTCTGTGTGTGTGTCCTGACTAAAGCATTAGGTCTTTTTTATTCCCAAATGAAACCTGCTTGGAGATCTGTCTCTAAACTTTTAACAACTATATTTTAGAGTGTTTAACATCTAGACATCAAGATATGCCATTCAAAGGTGCAACTTGCTCCAAAAAGTTGTGAACTGGGCTGTGAACCGGGAACTCACACAGAAGCCACCTAACAGAATGGTCGATGTGCAAGTTCCACATTGCTACAGAAAACGGGCAGTAGATTATAAGGCCCAGAAGAAACTGTTTTCAAACTGATTAAAAAAAAAAAAAAAACTTTTAAAAACTGACTTACTTTTAGCTCCATGATATGATTTTCCAAGTTTGCATAAGCAGAGATGACTCACCACATGCTGCCTTCCATCTGTCTAAATGCAGTCAGTCTGACCCTGTGCACCCCACACCCAACACCCCACTCCCCGGTCACTCCAAAGCAAAGCAGAGGCAGGCACACTGTGGGATTTCAGGATGCATCTCTTAAAAACCAGGGACTTTTTGTTTGTTTCCTGACATATGGTCTCACGATGTAGTTCAGGCTGGTTTTGAACTCACTGTGCAGACCAGGCTGGCCTCAACTCACGGTGACCCTCCTGCTTCCTGATTTCTGGGATTACACATGTGCGCCACCATGCCCTCCTAAAGCCTCTTAAAAAGTAACCACAAAACCATTATCCCAGCTTTAAAAATGAACAATTCCTTGATATTCTCAAATACTTCTGTGGCTGCTGACATTTCCCTGATTATCTTGTTTTTCTAGACTGCTTCATTTTTTGACTAGGAATAAAAAAAATTCATATACAGTGACACTTGCCTGATACGTCTCTTAGATGATCAGTTTCTGTCTTTTTACCTCTATTCTTCCCTTGCAATGTTTTGTTGCAGAAATTGAACCATCAGTCCTCCACCAATCTCATTCTAGAAAGGGCCGGTTAGTAGATGCTTTGGGTGTTGTGGGTCCTAAGAGTTTCTGTAGCACCTACTCAGCTCTGCCCTTGGCACATGGAAGCAGCCACAGGCAACATACATGGCACACAAGGCTGTGTGCTGATAAAACTTGATGGACGACGAAATTGGAATTTCACAAGATTTTCACATTTCACACGTAGTATTCTGTGTCTTTCAACCACTTAAAAATATAAAAACAAAGCTCAAGAGTTTTCGCAAACAGGCCACAAGCCAGATATGCTCTGTGGGCTCCTAGACTTGCCCTCCCCAGTGCTGCACTGCACCTCAGTTGTCTTTAATGTGCTGCCCTCTCTCACAGTCCCCACAGGCAGCAGTGTGTGGCTCCCTAACAGGTACTTAATGCCTGTACCTCCTTGATTGGGAAGTGAAGTCAGCAGCTATTGATGATCCCTGCCTGGGTTCATTAATTCACCAAGGCCTGCAAAATGATGATATTTTAATTTTTTTCATTCGTTCTTCATTTATGAGCTTGAACATCTATAAAGGGAATTTATCAACTATTTTGTTAGTCTAAGTTAAAACAGCAAAGACAGGATAAATGCTCACTTCATTTCTTCTATTTGCTAGAATTAAAAATGACATCGTTCCTCTGTTTCCTTCAAAGAGGACAAGTTTTTTTTTTTTAAGTATAATTTGAAACTCACAAATTTAAATACATCTGATGTTTCAAAGCAATGCAGTCGCCGACCTTTAAACGGTCTCCCTTGGTTAATGAGGTCCTTTCCCTTTCCCAGCTGCTCCCGCGTCCTCTGACACAGCCCTAGCAATCACAGGCATCCCACGCTCGGGCACCTCCTGTTTTCTGGCTGGCAGAGTTCAGCAGCACCCACACGTATCTGGGGGGCATGAGAATGCCACTTCACCTCATTTGCTGCGAAGACCATCAGGGGTCTTTGATTCCTGGGTCCTATTTGACCTGTCTCTTTTCAAGGGAAGATTTAAGAAAATCAAACTTTAGCAAAGTCACAGGACACAAGGCCAACATACAGAAGTCAACTGCATTTGTACAGACTATCAGTGATGAGTGGAGATCAAAATTTCTTACATTTCCTTCTGATTGGGGTTTTGTTCATAAAGTCTTTGCCTACACCTATGTCTTTCAGACTTTTATCTATTCTATCTTCCAGCAGATTTAATGTTTGGATCTTTGACCCATTTTGATTTTAGTTTAGTGCATTTAATAGACATGGGTCTAGTTTTAGTCTTCAACATGTAGAAAGCCAGTTTTTCCAGCACTATTTATTAAAAAGGCTATCCTTGCAGTGAACGTGTTTGGCCCCTCTGTCAAAGGTCATGTGGCTGAGTGTGCCTGAAGTTGTTCCTGCATCTTCCAGTCTGTTTCACTGATCTGCAGGCCTGTTTTTCCCCCAGTACCATGCTGTTTTTAATCACAGTTGCTCTGTAGTATAATTTCAAGTCAGGGATTGTGATGCCCCCAGCCTCACCTTTGTTTCCCAGAATTGCTTTTGCTATTCTAGGTCTCTTTTGGTTTCAAATCTTAGGAATGCTTTTTCTAGTTCTGTGAGATATGGTAATGGTATTTTGATTGGGACTGCATTAAATCTGTATATCAATTTTGGGAATATGGCTGTTTTCACTATGTTGGTTCTTCCTACCCTTTTACTTCCTTTGTTAGATTGATTCCTAAGTATTTCATTTTTTTCAGTGCTATTATGAAAGGCGTGGTTTCCCTCATTTCTCAGTGACTTAGTTATTTGTGTTCAGGAAGGCTGCTGAATTTTGAGTGTTGACTTTGTATCCAGTTATGCTACTGGATCTGGTTATTAAATCTGGAAGAGTTTTGGTTGAGTTTTGGGGATCCTCTCTGCAGAGTATCATGTCATCTTCAAATAATGATGATTTAACTTCTTCCTTTCCTATCTTTATTCCTTTTCTTTCTTTTATCTAATTGCACTGGCCAATGTTTCCAGAACTGTATCAAATAGGAGTGGTGATAGTGGACATCGTTGTGTTGTTCCTGATTTTAGAGAAAATGCTTTCACTTTTTTGTCCATTTAGTACGATGTTGGTTGTTGGTAAATAATAATGTAATATTACATTATTGGTAATAATAAATAAATGACTTTTACCAGATTGAGATAAAGACTATTCCAATTTTCTGTAGAGTTTTTATAAAAAATGAGTGTTGGACTTTCTTCAGATGCTTTTTCTATGTCTACTCATATGATCATGTGATTTTTCACCTTTGCTTTGTTGATGTGGTGTACTACACCTATTGATTTGTGTATGTTGAACCATCCCTGCATACCTGGAATGAAACCTGCTAGGTCATGGTATATAATCTTGATGATTTGCTGCGTTCTTTTTGTCAGTACCTTGAGAATTTTTGCATATGCTCATTTTAGAGATTGGCCTGTAGTTCTTTTTTGTTAGATCCATCTCTGGGTTGGGGATCAGGGTAATACTTGCTTCCAGGAATGAGTTTGGGAGTATTGCTTCTTTTCTATTTCATTAAAGACTCTGAGGAGTAATGGCATTAGATCCCCTCTAGATTTCTTGTAGAATTCAGCTATGTATACATCAGGACCTGGGCTTTTCTTTGTTGGTAGGTTTTTAATGACATTTTTAATTTCATTGGCTGATACTGGGTTATTTAGAACTTTTGTGTCTTCTTGATTCAGCTTTGATAGATCATATGTATCTAGGACTCTATCCATTTCATCTATGTTTTCTATTTTATTAGAATAAAGTTTCTTGAAGTAGGTGTCGATCTTCTGGGTTTTTGCAGGATCTGTTGTGATTTTACTTTTTTTCCTCCTAATTTCTTGAAGTTGACTCTTTCCTTTTTTAATAAGGTCGGCTAAGGGTTTGTCAATTTTAATTATTCTTTCAAAGAACCAACTCACTGATTCACTGATTGTTTGTTTACTTAGCCTCATTTGCATTAATTTCTGCTCTGATCTTTATAATTTCTTCCCTCATATGACCTTTGAGCTTGTTCTCCTACAAGTTTGAGTTTCAACACTAGTTTGTTTATTTGAGCTACTTCTGTCTTCCTCATGTGGATAGTCACTACTACAAATTTGTCTCTTAAGAATGTTTTCATTGCATAAGTTCTAATATGTTATATCAGCATTATCATTTAGTTGTAGATACTATTTAATTTCTTCTTTAATTTCATCTAGTAGGAATTGAATCAACAACTGGGATGTCATTTTATTAAAAGCAAAAGAAATGGCAGAGTGAAAAGACAACCCACAGAGTGGGAAGAATTTATGCCAGTTGTTTTTCAAAGGACTAATATCTAGAACATCTAAAGAACTGAAAAAAATCAGACCCTCCATATTTAAAAACTTAACCCAAAAATGGCATCTGAGATGAACAGACTCTCAGAAGTACTACTACCAACAGCAAATAAATATATGAAAAATGTGAGTAAGCAGCCTTCCGCCCTGGTAAGTGACTGTGGTCTGGCAAGCCGCGGCCACCCCAGGGCGGAGAAACAAGAAGCCAGAGCGTTTCCTGAGATCCGTGCCATGCTGGAACTTGGGGCGCCGAGCCAACCAGTAAGCAGCCAGCCGCCCTGGGAAGTGACTGTGGTCTGGGGAGCCGCGGCCACCCCAGGGCGGGAAACAAGAAGCCAGAGCATTTCCTGAGATCCGCGCCATGTTGGAACTTGGGGCGCCGAGCCAACCAGTAAGCAGCCAGCCGCCCTGGGAAGTGACTGTGGTCTGGGGAGCCGTGGTCACCCCAGGGCGGGGAAACAAGAAGCCAGAGCGTTTCCTGAGATCCGCCATGCTGGAACTTAGGGCGCTGAGCCAACCAGTAACCTGCCTGCTGCCTACCGGGACGCGGGCTTAGAATCAAACATACCACTCATCCCCCCACCCCCCCACCCCCGTTAACAACTGGGATCCGGGGATCTGGGTGTCTCTTGGGAGGTGACCATGTTTGGTGCAGCAGGTCAGGGGAGTTTCCTTCTACTGTCTCTGAAGGCAGATATTTTTATCACCGTTTTGCTTTGTCCTGATTAACGGTGTTGCTCTATTCAATACTCTGTTTTGATGTGTTCTATAATGTTGTGTATTTCTTTGATTTTGCTGTACCTAGTAGAAGAACAACTATTGTGAAGACAACGAGATATACAATGTTGCCTGTTACTCTTGTCCTGCTGACCTGCTTTGATGTTCTGTACCAACTTCACTATACTGTCTCAATTGGCTTTATTCCATCCTGGTTTTTTGTAACTGCATCCTCACTGTGTGTTCACTTTGTATGCCTTAATTTTGTAACATGAA